>MJUU01069537.1:11089-25961 GCA_002080025.1 Modiolus philippinarum | reverse complement strand
ATTTAGTCTTCCGGAGGGGGACATATGTAACGAACTTGTTTTATATTTTATTACTTCCAATTTATTAACCTAAATTGCATTGAATACAGTCATAGTTAGTTTAATCAGGAACCCCTGGTCACGAAAGGTAGGTGTTGGGAGAACCCAAAGGTAACCCCACGGATATATTTTCGCGCCAAGTCTGGTCATGTGACTAGATGTACAGGTAATTTTCTCAGGTGTGCTTGTTGGCAGTGCGCATCTAGACGGCAAGGCGTTCAGACGTTACTGTGAAATAATTCAGTTTTATTGGTGAATTCTCAGGATTGTCAGTCACAGGACATGGAGTTTTCATAGAAAATGTACTGATTTATAGCTCAGGTAAAAATATTTATTGTCTATTTGCTCTGCTTATTGTTAAATGGCGTGTCGAACACTCCCGGTCAATATGGTGACGTGGCGAGTTGTTGTCAATGAGAAAACGTGTTCATATTGGGTATTGAAGTAAATTTGGGGTTGTTTGTTCTTTCAGGGGTCATTTATATTCCCATAGGATGGTTATTTTCCTGTATTTGTGGAAGTTACGTATGTAAACATGTTTTGGTCCGAGGACGGCACAGTCTGAGGGGTGATGTACCGGAAGTTGTTCCGAGTCTGTCCAAATACCCATTGTTAGAGTAAATGGTATCACGTACAACGACTTCGCGGTCAGTATTTAGTATTGATTAATATATTGCCAAAGTTCGGAAGTTCAGGATGTATTCTGTAGTCCGTTCTAGCTTATAATATACAGCTGTGAGATAATAAATACCGGAAGTCTGACATGTAAATTTAAGTTGTGATACATTTGCACAAATGGATATTTGCGCTACTGAAGTCCGTCAGCACATTTATCAATACAATCGGGTGAAATTTTATGACAGTGTTGAAGATAAATTATTATAAAATAACTAATATCGGTGATGTCCCAAGTCTATTGACGTATTGTGATTGAACTGCGCATTGGATAGAGTAGACATTATTTAAAGGTTTGATACTGAACATTATCATTTGGTTTACTTATGATTGTCCGTCAGATGAACATTATTTGGTCTACTTGTGATTGTCCGTCAGATGAACATTATTTGATCGACTTTAGATTGTCCGTCAGATGATTTGTGATAGACTTGACTATTTATTTACATTTTTATTTTGATTATTTTTATATGTGTATTTAGTGTACTTTGAGTTGTGTGCCTGTGCATACGTGTGTATTTATGTTCAGTGATTTTTGTGTTTATTTGCATGTATTTATTTATTTATGTACTTCAGTTTATTTAGTTCAGTTTTGTTTGTCATTTTTTTTTGTGTTTAGTTTTTAGTAAAATTATTTAATTTTACTTTGGTTTCTATGAATGTTCGCCATCTTACAATCTCGACTCCCTACGTCTTTACAGTGATCCACGGGTAGATTTAAATGTACACCTGCAGTTTTTGTTACAAGAAATAAGACGTTTTTGATGATTTTCAAGTCAAAATGAAACTTTTATACATTTTACTGAAAAAAGACAAAAGTATCTTTAGAGAGATTTTCCGGTTTGGTCAAAAATGGAGTAGGCTGTGTTGTTTGTTGACTGCCTCAGAACTTATTTGCTAAGTATTAAGCGGGCCAGATATCACATATAAGAGACTTACAGTTAGTGAGGACACCCGACCCCAAAAATAATTCCGATTTCAAAATGGCTATTTTTTATATATATTACTGTTGAATATATACCCTTTCTTTTTTATAAATATTGGACCACCTTTCCATGCGTTTTTCTGAGATAAATGGGGTCAAAGTTACCTCCCCCTGAATAGTGGTCCAAATTCCCATTTACCCCACTTTCGACCATATAAAAAACCAATTGTACATTGTGTTTGTAAAAAGAGTGTTTGGATTATAAGTCTTTGTTGTTTTAAAGGTATTTCTAAAAATACATTCCTTCTGTCCATTATTTTTGCCTATATTCCCAATTTTGTGCACATTGAAGTTAGCTTTTTTATCACTTTTTGCCCCCTTGAGGTACATAAAGAGTGGAATTCAGAAAAACTTCCGAATTCAATTTTACTTAAATATATACCTTTATACGATATCTTTAAAATATAAAAAAATCAGTATAGCAAACCAGGCTTTTAAGAGACCTACAAGCATTAAAAGTTGACAACATTGCCCTCCTCCCCTCAATAGATTTTGCCGTCTGTAGAACAAAACCGGAAGTGATGTCATCGGTTGTGCTTTTAGCACAAATATCAAACTAAAATAGTCATATGACTGCATACGGTCTTCACTTGACTAGAACAGGAAGTTGTAGGTTACACATGTCAACCGGAGGTGGATACTTTCTTGCCTACTGTTAATCATAAATACAAAAAAATCATCTACAAATTCAAATTTTGTGATATATTTTATGAAAGTACGACACGTGATCCCGCTGGAGTTCTTTGAGAGATGAAGGAGCGCACATGCGCGACCGGAAGTAGTTTTTATTCCCAATTGGCCACTGTTTTGACTGGAATGACATATTCTGCTGTATAAAGATATATTTTGGATGGCGTTGACTAAATGAATGAGTTGATATTTCTAATATTTTCTTGTTCCAAACTTCTAGGGAGTGATCTTCATAAAACAGAAATCAGAAGTGGCTTGTTCTGGCAGTATTTCTATCACGTCTGTGTTAATTGTTTAGAAGGGCAGACCGCTATTGTTATTCTTGGGTGAATTCTCTCTTCCCACAATTTTCAAGTTTTATTCTATCATTTTTTCCACTTTTCTTTGTGTATATAATGTACTTTTTCACTACTTTCTCTCTATTTTATTTAATTTTTAACAAAGCTATGTTCCCCTTTCCAGCACCTTTACTGTATTAATTTATTATTATTTTCCTTTTTCTCACCTTGATTATTTCCATTTTTCATCATATACGAAGGACTTTGAATTTTTCCCGCCATTTTGATGTTTCCATGGCAACGGTCGCCAGTTTGATATCTTAAAGACCAAAACTCGTATCTACACATGCTAAGTAACCTTCCTGTCAAATTTCAGTCATTTTGGAGCAATTTGAAAATTTCCCGCCATTTTCTGTTTCCATAGCAACGGCCGCCATTTTGATGTTTTTAACACCAATGTTTGTTTCTACACATGCTCAGTAACATTCATGTCAAATTTAATTCCATTCTGAACATTTTTTAATTTTTTCCCGCCATTTTTATGGTTTAATCACATGACAGCTGTCCTCACTAACCTTAATACAGTAAACAGAAAGTACACGTATTTATTATCTGGTGGTGATTTGTGCCTTTCTTTACTGACTTTTTAATATATTTTGGTAGAGGTAAACAAAGAACGTAAATATGGCCGACATGGAGTGCGAGAAGCCATCACTAGAAGAAATAAAAAAACAGTATGAAAGGTGCGATATATCTGAATGTTTTGCCCAACTTCATTTGAATTTTTCATGCGAAGTCCAAAATATCAAAGCTAAAGTGGCAGATGTTGATGGTCGTGTAAAAAATCTCGAACATTTTGCAAAGCATGCTTCTTCGTCATTAACAGAATTTAATGAAAAATGTAAACAATTGACAGAAGTATTGCAGATAAAATTGACGCAGAGGCACACGAACGGTTAAAATTGGAAATTTGGGGGCGAAAATGGAATTTAGTTTTCAGAGGTATAAAAGGTCAACCCGATGAGCTCCCACGCATAACAGAAGTGAAGGTTCGAGACTTTATGGTCAACACGCTGGGTCGCGATAGAGATAAAGCCAAAAATATCTTGTTCACTGCTGTACACAGGCTTTCTGGTGGTAAAGATACTAGTACACGCAATATAATTGTTCGTTTTAGTAGCCTGCTCGACAGGGATGATGTTATTAAGAAAGGAATGCAACTTCAAGCTGGGTCGGGTTTTGGTGTTGTTCCAGATGTTCCTCCATCTGTAAGCCAGTTACATGCGACACTACTGAAAAGGCGTAAAGAACTTAGTCCTTCGAAGAGGAAAAACACAAAACTTGTGTATATAAAGGAATATCCGTTTGTGCAGTTGGTGAAAAAAATCAAATAAAACTTGTGAATAGTGTTTGTTGCAATAAACTGAACTGTGTTGTATTAATGCATACCTTTCTTACTTTGTTGACTTGTTTTTTCATTAATAATATATTTTGCATAATGGTGTAGATTTCAACCCTAAAATAAGATTCAATGTTCACGTTGAAAAGTTAAACAACCGTTTCCATATGTAAAAATAATTTACTTAATTTGTGAAAAATAACTTTACTTACCTACAGTTCGATGGTTTAGACAATATGAAGATTTATTTGTTTGATCTCTGAACTTTGCACTTTTTTCCTATATTTATTCCCGGGTGCCTGATCTATATTACACTGTCCCAAGGTAAACTGAGGTTGTATGTGTCAGTAACATCTTTATGCTAAATGTCACACCAAGTATTTGATTTCAGCGGATTGTTTTTGTTTCTTTGTACATCCCTATATTTTACACCCGTCAATAGAAATGTTTCGCAATATAAATTTGGGTGTTAGATTCGATTTTGAAGTGATCGAAACCTTTCTTTAAAGATCCTGTGGTGAATCCAATCTAACAAACACAACAAACTGATACATATATCTTGTGTATATCCCCTCTGTATATAAATAGTGTGAGGCACATATAAAGGAGCAAGTTTATGGCAAACTATGTATGGAAATGAATATAACTTCTACTTACAGTAAAAGTATTGTTTTAGCTGCCAAAAATTGTAATATCATTATAGTTATTGAGATTCATATTTACAAATTATATTAATTTGCTGTCGAATCAATACTATAAATAATGACATTTCTATTAATAGATTTGTTTAGTTTTAGTGGACTCGATTTCTCTTTTTTTATTATATATTTACATCGAAAAATAGGTCAAGGGTAAAAGTGAATACCGGTGTTTGTTTATAGATCTACATATGAACACTTGCATATTTTTTTTTTATTTGCATAATAAAAGCTGGTTTGTTTATATACTATAAAATGTGATATACCATAAAATATGTTCTGTTTTATTTGGGAATATTTTAACCACACAATTGACTTTGTGTAATGTTTGAGTTATATATACTAGCTCGTTTATATGTATGTAAGTAGGTTTTTTACGTTGGAAATACACATACAGATAGTTGATAGTTGTTAGAAATTAAACGAATAGCGTTAGTTTAGGAGTGTTTTACTCTTTTTTCTCTCTCGATATGTATATATGTGTATAAATATTTTGTAGTAAGATTAATAGAAAAAATTCTCTGATCTGCATAACTAGAAATATGGGTGTCAACAGAATCAGTCTGTCCATTTATCTATTATATTTTATATATGCATTCGGAAACTTTTTCGACGGGAGGGATTTCATTATTAAGGGTGAGAAACGGGGGCTATCTATATTAAGAATACTTCTTCAATTATTTTACTTTTATTTGTAAATCTGAGATGCCAAATGTTTTTGTTTTTTACAGAACCATCCTCGAAATAGTTTTGAATTATTTTAATTATGGCTAATGTTACAATTGGTAGCTTAAATTTTCGTGGTTTATCATCCGATGCAGTAAAGAGAAGAGATATTATTTGTAGGTGTAGAGATAAATGATCATGATCTTACCTTTTTAATAGATACTCATAGTTCGAAGGAGTCCGAACTTCACTGGAGGAATGAATGAGGATTTAAAGTATTTTTTAGCTCTCATGTCAGTAACAGTCGACGTGTGGCTATATTGGTTAAAAACTCGTTTGAGTTTGATGTTTTGAAAGAAATACTAGATTCAGGGGGGAATTTTGTTATATTACATGCAAGGTTGAAAGGAAATAGGGTTACAATTTGCGCACTATATGGGCCAAATCGAGATGACCCTCAGTTTTACAAAGATCTTCAAACAAAGATAGAATTAATTGGTAATACATCAGTTGTAATCGGAGATGATGTCCCGCTTAATTATGATTAAGACACAGATAAATATTTACATAAAAATAATCCAAAAGCTTAAGGGCAAATTCATAATATGATTGCAGAGCTTGATTTAGTGGATGTCTGGAGAAAACGAAATCCGGATACCAGACGTTTTTCTTCGAGAGGGTCTAAAAGAAAGAGCTCGTTTAGATTTTATATTAGTTAGTTCAGATATAGATATTTTTGTTGAAAAATGCGATATTGGTATTGCACATAGGTCAGATCATTCCTCTGTGTATCTCTCTTTTCAGTTTGTATCACAAGAAAGAGGGAGGGGTACTTGGAAATTTAATAATATATTGTTATCAGATCCTGAATATGTAAGTTTGGTTAAAAATTGTATTGAAGACGTGGTCAAGCAATATTCTTTACATGACGAAGATGGCAGTGGTTTTACTATCAATGATCAACTTTTATGGGAAACTATGAAGTTGATTATTCGGGTAAAACTATTTCATATTCCTCATATAAACTCAAACAGCGTAAGAATTTGGAATCGGATTTGGAGGAAAAATTTTTACAATTAAGCAAGTCTGGGGATAATGAAACGGAACTTCAAGATACCGAGAATACACTTCAACAGTTAAGAGAGGAAAAAATCAATGGTATTATGATAAGAGCGAAAGCTAGGTGGAATGTAGAAGGAGAGAAATGCACAAAATATTTTTGCAACTTGGAAAAAAGAAATTATACTGAAAAACTTATCCCTACCCTTACACTTGATGATGTTACTAGTATAGATAATATCAAGCAAATTCTAGCAGACCAAAAGCGTTTTTATGGAAATTTATATGAAAAGAAAATACAAAATATTGAAAAAGATAATTCAGACTACTTTTTTGACGATGCAAATCCCTTTTTAAACAAAATAAGTCAAGACCAAGCTGATGAATTAGAGGGTGAAATTTCATATCACGAGTCTTTAAGTGAACTGAAAAATATGAAAAATGGGAAATCGCCAGGTCTTGACGGATTTTCTATTGAATTTTATAAGTTTTTCTGGGTAGATATCAGTAAATATGTTTTAAATTCGTTGAATTATGCATATCGTAATGGGCTGCTCTCGGTATCACAAAGCCAGGGTGTCATATCATGCCTTCCAAAGGAAGGTAAGTCGAAAATGTTTTTGAAAAATTGGAGACCAATATCTCTTTTAAATGTTGATTATAAAATGGGAACTTCATGTATTGCTCAAATAATTAAAAAGGTTCTTCCAGTTTTGGTAAGTCAAACTCAGATGGGTTTAATGAAGGGAAGATACATCGGAGAATGCACTAGACTAGTTTTTGATTTAATAGAAAGAAAAGAAGAGCAAAGTATTCGAGGACTTTTATTACTGATTGATTTCGAGAAGGCTTTTGATTCTTTAGATTGGGGTTTTATGTTTAAATGTCTTAATTTTTTTGGTTTCGGCGAATCCTTAATTAATTGGATATGGGTTTTTTTTTATTCTCATATATCAAGCTGTGTTCTTAATAATGGACACTGTTCGGATTTTTTTTTATCTACAGCGAGGTGTGCGCCAAGGAGACCCAATATCTGCCTATCTTTTTACTTTGTGCCTTGAATTTTTGAGTGCTGGCATTAAAATTAATGAAAACATTCAGGGTATCAAAATTGATAATTCTGAGTACCTTATTAGTCAATATGCTGACGATTCAACTTTATTTTTGAATGATGATGAACAAAGTTTAAAAACGTCATTGGATATTATTGATCGATTTGCTTCCTGTTCTGGCCTGAGAGCTAATTTTGACAAAACGGAAGCTGTATGGATCGGGCAAAACGGGGCTGTGTGGAAACTGTCAACACAAATCAAGATATAAAATGGAATATACAAGGACATTTCAAACTTTTGGGTATTAAATTTGATTTGAATGAAAGAGAATTTTGGTTAAGTAACTATGAAGAAAAATTTGAAAGTATAAAAAAAGTGTTGGGTAATTGGTCTTTGCGTAGTATATCTTTAGTTGGAAAAGTAACTGTTATAAAATCTCTTGCCTTACCAATTATAATACAATATTTGACAGTTTTACCAGAACCACCTCCTAATA
Organism: Modiolus philippinarum; assembly: GCA_002080025.1. NCBI lineage: Eukaryota > Metazoa > Mollusca > Bivalvia > Mytilida > Modiolidae > Modiolus > Modiolus philippinarum. Next base: position 17,924 of record MJUU01069537.1, on the reverse strand, counting down.
TTTTAGCAGATCTACAAGGTGCATTTTTTAATTTTTTGTGGCAAGGAAAACCAGATAAGGTAAAGAGAACTGTAATGTTCTTGGGGCACAAATTTGGAGGGTTAAAACTACCACATGTAAAGTCTTTTGCTCATGCTCTTAAGTTTTCATGGATTAATAAAAAATTAGATCCGTTAAATCATTCTAGCTGGAAGTCGCTTTTTTTTTTAGACAAAGTTGAATTATTGGGAGATGAAAACTTTTGGATGTTCTCAAAATTGGCTTTGTAAAAATTGAAAGGAAATTTTTCAAGTTTTTGGCAAGAAATAATAGAGGTTTGGGGTAATATTAATAAAGAAGACCACACATCCCCAGAGTCTCAGGAGATTTTATCTCAACAATTGTGGTATAACCCGAAGGTAAAGATAGCTGGAAAGGAAATATTTCGAAAAAAATGGTGCGAAAATGGTTTATTTTTTTTATTAACGACATAGTTAACACAGAGGGAAGCTTAGTTACTTTAGAAGTCATTTCTAATTAAAAGAAAACAAAATATCAATAGAATATCCTAAATGAAAAACAAAATATTTGGATTATCTCCCCTGAAAGAAGAAAATACAAATCTACAAAATAATAGAAAATGAAAATAAAGAATTATCTCCCTTGAATAAAAAGAAAATATAGTAAGTACCTTCAAGTAAATAAAACAAATCTACAAAATAATAGAAAATGAAAATTAAGAATCATCTCCCTTGAATAAAAAGAAAATATAGTAAGTACCTTCAAGTAAATAAAGAGTAAAAGTTATCTCCTGTAGGGCCTAATGCTTTACTATGTTCAGCGCTGGCGCCCATGAATTTTGTTTGATCGGAGCATAATTTAGTAGTTTCTGAGAATATGATCAAAGTATGTTTTTGCCATAGCGTTCAATGTCCAATTATGCACTGCGCCGCTTACTGTTGGATCCTACCGAAGGACCTACCATACATCATTCGAATATAGTTTAATTGAATTTGCTTCAATAGCTTCAGAGCAAAGAAAGAAAGTGATAATTTTCCCTTAAGGTCCAATGTTATGATATTTTCTGCTCTTGAAGCGTCTTTTTTGCATCGAAACGATGGAAACAATTTTGTCTATACATCATTCCTCAAAAGCATGGTTGAATTACCTTTTTATATTTTACGAAAGGATATGGAGTAAACTAAAATGAGATTATTACACATATGCTAACTTCAACTACAATACTTTTAATGAGCTGTATTGCAATTTCGGCAATCATCAGCAGCCCTAGAACCCAAACATTGGAAATCCATAACTTCAAAAAAATGTTTTGAATCCATGAAACCAAACGAAATCCGAATAACCCCTTCCATATATCATTCCTAAAAAGTTCGGTTGAATTTGCTACAGTGGTTTACGAATTGATCTAGATTAGATGTTAAAGTATGTTTCGCACTGGCAGCCATGCTTTTGTCGGGCCCGACCTTGTAAGAGACCTTCAATACATCATACTTCGATGCAAAAACCAGAAAAACGGATTCTATTTAGGAACTTGCAATGTCTAAATTATAGAAAACTAAGCAGTATCCCCCTCGATCATATCTATGTCTTCAGTTAATTTTTGCTTTTCCTTTAGAAAAAATCTGGTATTCCAAATGTTTTGCTTTGATTTGCACTGATTAGACATAAATTGTTGAAATGGAACGAGAGAGAAACTGAAATTTTTTGTATTGTTATTCAATACAGTTTTGTTAAATTTGCTTCAATAAATTCAGAGTAGATAATGACAATGATTATTTTCCCATGTGGTCAAATGTTAAAACCATGTTCTGTGCTGGCGGTCATATTTTCATCGGATCTGAACAGAATGAGGATTTTTGTCAAGGACCTTTAATACATCATTCCTGAGTTTGGTTGAATTTGCTTCTGTGGTTTCAGGGAAGTTGATCAAAATATGAAAAATTAACGAACGTAGGACGGAGATCGGACACCAAGGGATGAAAAAAGCTTACGTGACATTTGACCAGGTGAGCTGAAAGTCTACCCGACTCTTTGAAATGTTAAACAGGGAGATACACTCATCACAGATTCCAATGTTACAGCTTTTTTCGAGACGGTAGTTCTAATTGAAATTTCCAGAACAGTGATGTATAAATACAGCCAGATTAATTCCAGCCGTATTATATTTTTGAGAATATAACTATTTATTTTACGTTTCCTTACCTGTCGTTTAAACCGAGGACGCTTATCATAATACAAATGTAAAGCTTAATATAAAATATTTCAGGCCTCTGTTTGGTGAAAGAGTTATTGTGTATTTGTAACATTATATGTCTGATGCACCGCATGCATATATCTATTTGATTTTAGAGTTCAATTAAAATAGAATCAAAAGATCTATAAATAAACTTATGTATACATGTCTGTTAATTTAGAAATAGATTATTGCAAGCGGGCTCTATGCGAATTAGAACAAGGGCAGACCTTATATTTGTCAATATTTTATACCGAGCGATAGCGAGGTATAAAATGAAGACAAATATAAGGTCTGCCCATGTTCTAATTCGCATAGAGCCCAATTGCAATAATCTATTTCGATTATAATATTTTTAACAAGAGTTTTGAATATTCGAAGCGGCTCTTAGAGAGCAATATTGAGTTTTGCACTAGAATTGGAATATGTCGGAAAACTGCATACAAACACACATAAATGATCATAAAGAAATCTATATTCATTGTTTTATTAATACAAGTGGCTCATAAGCTTACGAATTTATACAAATAATCTATTATTAAACATATGAAATACGGATATTTTAAAATCGAAGCGGGTATAAGTGTGAGCTGGTTGTATTTCTGATTCGTATGACTGCTTACTAGTTATGTTATTTTTGAAGCCCAAAAAAAGGAAAAGAAAAGCAATAAATCTCATATTTATAATTTTATTAACGTTAAAAATTAGATATTCTACATTTAAATCGTAGAGCATGATATGCAACATAGGTAAGATTTCATAACCACAACACATTCGTTGCTAGGTTACGCTTATGTCCATTTCAGTTCTGATCATTAAATTTAGTAACTGTTGTAAATTTCTATTATTGTCATTATTTGATGTGGATTTCTAAGCGATTCATTATTTAAAACTGTATTTACACAAAATTAAATGAATATTGAGTAAATAAAATATGAATTTGTACATTACGAATGTCCCTTTGTAAAAAAAATATACGCATGTGTTAAAAATATTGTTGGAATTAGAACATAGTTTTGTTTCCAAAGCGAAAGAAGAGAGTCATATAAGAATTTAGACTGAAATCTATATCTGCATGCAGGCTTTATGTAGGTCAATATGATCGTGTCACTTTTCATTTTCTTTGTAGGTCATTAGGCCTTCCTTAAATTATTTCTACATTTAACGTCAACCTCCAGACACACGCTACGAGGGAGGGAGAAAAACAAAACAAAACAAAACAAACAAGCAAACAAACAAGCTTAAAATTTGTGATACAAAATTTTATTGTAATGCCTTTACTTGAAGGCCAAATAGGTATGAACAAAATTTTCAACTCCCTATCTTGTATTTTTTCATATTACTGATTTTACGGATTTCGAACATTTTTTGAATTTTTGGATTGTTTAGGTTGTAGTGCTGCTGATAAGGAATTAAAAAATGCTTAACAGCTCATTAAAATGATTGCAGTTGGAGTCAACAGAATGTTATGTTTTCATGTTCATTTACTCCACATCCTTTCGTAGAATATAAAATTTGGAAGTTAAACTTGAAGACACAACTGCATTTGTTTATTTTTTGAAAATTTTAACAAATCTACGAGGGAGGCTGGCGTTAAACGTATAATGAATATCCGAGGTAAAAGGTAATTAAAAATTATCAATAATGGAATGTTGTACCACATTCACCCCATAAAATGATCTGGTAGCAAATTGGAACTTCCAATGTTTGTCACACTAGGGGAAATCCATCTGTAAAATTGTCATAAAATTGGATTATTTCCCCTGTATTCAAACATTACCAGCTATGTCTACAACTTTCGCCTAAAACACAGGTAGGAATGTTCATAGTGTTTTACTTTTGTATCGAAAATAACAACAAAGACCTTCAGTCAGAATTCATGCATTGAACTGAAACTTATTTTTCGAACCACATTTTGTCATTAAATTTGGTTGTGCATAATTTCATAACTTTTCACATAAAGACAACAATATGAAGCATGGCTAAAGTTTGACATCCAAATATCAAATTTATCTCATTCATCGTGTTTTGAACCAAAACCTCTAACCTCAATACAGCTTCAAAAATGATGTAAATGTAAAAAGTAAGGTGATGCTTAACTTTTGGCGGACTGTATATATGTATAACAAACGTAATAATTTGAATGTTCCACATATATCTGAAATTATCAAAATATGCTAGAAAAGCGTAAAGATATGATGAGTTCACAAATATATGTTTTTTACTTAATTCCAGAAAACTAATACTTTAGGGCTCAAGGAAAGATGCTTGATATTAATATTGAATCAAGATAGGTAAAATTAAGGGGTTATTATAACTTAATTTAATAACTGCTGAATATGTTGGATTTGATTTTCTATCTTTTACTGAGAAATGACTTAATGAACATATTACTGATGATTCTGTAAATATTTTGAACTACCGTAAAGCCTTCAGAAATGACAGGAAAGGTGGGAGGATGGGTGAGGGGTATTGTTTACATTCGTGATAATTCCATGCAGTAAGAATACATCGGCAAATGAATACCGAAGCAAGAACGAGGAAGGGGGATTCTAAAATCATTAATCCAAAATCACGGCAATTCAAATCCAACACGAATTGAAACAGTATGACAAAGATAAAACAAATAACACAAATGAACAAGAACGCCACACAGCTAAAGCACTAGCAGTGTGAACCCCTATAATATCATCAGGTACTCTGGATGGGTAAGCATCATCTGCTAAAGGCGTGGCACCCGTCACAAAGCCAGTGAAAAGTCACTTTCGGTGGTGGTGATAGCCAATCTGGTAACAAACTCTGGATCTACCCAAAGATATCTGTTCTCATTTGTGAAATAGAAACATTGTAACGGTCTGTCAAATCGTGGTACGACCGTAAAACTTCTGTAGTGACAATTGCATCTGTGCCTGAATATACCTTTGATGTATAAGTTTTTGAGACAGTAATTTCGCTCTGTTGACAAAGTCGCTGTACAAACTACAAGCATGGCTAAAGCGAATGAGTTGTGAAATGTACACGCCATACGCCGGAGTTGTGTAAATATTACTGCTAAAAAAAGTTTTGCTTTCAGACGTCAATGTAGAGGTATAGGTATGATGCTGATGATGGTGTATCAGTGGTCTCTTTAATTTCGAGTTTATTTAGGTATATAAAATGAAGATTATCCTTAAATTGAGGATTGTTCAATGAAAGAACAAATAGATAACAGAAACTGAAATAAAAGGATTTGGCTAGCTTATTGTCTTTTTCCTGAACTATAGTTAACCCTTGTATGAACCTGGCTTCACACGAATAAAAAACAAATCTGCTAAAAGTGGCTCATAATTAGTTTCCATAGGTATCCCTATTGTCTGCTGGTAAACTTGTCCTCCAAATTCTACAAATATGTTATCTATCAAGAATTCCAGCATTGAGATGACATCCTCTGTATATTTTTTGTGTGAATCAGTGTGATGTCTAACAAAATATTGCCCCATCTTTACCTATCACTGAATATGAATATATTCAGAAGAACGGATTTAGAACAAACAGGCGTAAAAGTGGTGTGGTCGAATTAAAATTAAATAGTAAAAGGGTTTTGTTTGGTACTTTTTTATACCCCAACACATAGTAGTCTAAGAAATTAGGGTACAGTAGACGATTCTGTAGAATTAGCAGTATATGACGTTAATTGCAATAACATAATAATCATTGGAGATTTCAATGACAATCAATTTAATGAGAATTTTGAAATGAAAAATTTATGCACCAGATATCGCCTGCAGCAATTTGTTGAAGATAAAACTAATTTCACAGAACATTATTGATTGCTTTAATTTTAACTGGTTATTCTAATTTTGTACCATATACTTGTGTTGGACCCATTCTCATTGATCAAACCCATTATCACTATTTACTAACTCTCCAAAAAATGTTCACAACTTCCTTCAAGCGAAAAGTTCAAGCTATGCAAAAAACGGACAATTTGACGCGCGGTATATTATCAGAAACAAAGTGGGACGATATGGTTAATACTGATCACATTGACACAATAACCGACAACATTTCTGACAGTTTATCGGTAAATTATGCTTCTTGCCTTTGATGTGTACTGACCGATAAAGTCATTATCAACGTACTGGACCATATCAAAAATTTATTGGGTCAGTACGTCAGATCACATGAGCGAACCGAAACGACGCGCATTAATCTGAATGTAAAGTCAACTCATGAATGAAAATTATTTGCGACAACAAACAGTAAACAATTTTGAAATTGTTCGTAATTCAAACAGAAATACACGTTTCCCTATAACTTTTGATTGTATTTTATGAAAAACTGCAATAAAACATCAGGCTATGAATCCAATTCGCTATGATGGTTTGCTTTCTTCCAATGAACTGTCGCCGAGTTTAAATGAAGACAAAGAGACGCCTACCCCGTTACTACAAACCCCTACAATCCTGAATTACGCAGGGTGTTTTCAGTGACAAGAAAGGCGCCATGCTCAAATGACGGCCTGTCTTTGACAAATTAATCTTCTCGGGTGATGTCCATTTGAAGCAATAATTACTTACTATGTTGCGGCATTGATTGTATGTTGTTTTACACCAGTTGAAT
>MJUU01069537.1:0-10276 GCA_002080025.1 Modiolus philippinarum | reverse complement strand
CAAGGACAATGGCAACGTCGGAAAAACAAAAAAACGAAGACATAACATGGGCATGACACAGAAAAGAAAATGAAGACACGCACATATACAAAAATGAACAACACGGACCCAATAAAAACCATGGGTGAGATCAGGTGCACCGGTAGAGTAAGCATCTCCTGCTTCTTATAAGACACCCGCCGTGTTGAACATGTCAACTCCGGTAGTAAAGTCAAATCCGGTAGAGGAAAAACAAACTTTACTGGCAAAGAGAAAGATCTGTTGTCATCTGGGAAACAGATATCTCATAGCGGTCCACAAGATCGTGATGTCGACCGTAAAACTTCTGTAGTGATGACCTCAAGTTATGGGCAACATACCCTTGCTTAAGTAGCCTATTTGTAAGCAACCGAGCTCTATCAAGGTAGTCACTGTATCGACCACAGGCCCTTGAGTAGCGAATGAGTTGGGAGATGTAAACTCCGTATGCTGGTGCTTTTGGAATGTTGCTACAAAGAAAGGGAAAATTGACTATTGGAAAAGTGAAGTCATCACGTTTGTCATATAGCCTAGTTTGTAGTGTACCTCTTTTGTCAATTTCAACAATTTTAAACTCGAGGTTCCCACGGAAGGTAAATATGCATCGATTTCAAAACGTATCAAGTCATCAAACTTGATTTTTCTCTGAAAATTCACGACTGGCGTTTTGTTTTGACATTGAAAACGTCATACGGAAATGTTATAGTGAGTCTAAAAAAAGAAATCGGTAACGGATAAACCAAAAAACCCGTGTTTTACAGCAACGAAAGCAGTTTGACGACTTCTGCGTTTTCGAGGAATCCATCTTGTCACGTGGTTATTTTCTAATGAATATTCATAAGAAAAACAGACCTTCATTTCTGGATATGCAATGGTCCTCAATAGACAAACTGATTGGTCTAAATTCCGAAAATACGTAACATAGTTACTACACAAATCTCGTGACACTTCTTGTAAATAAATTGTCTTGAGATAACTGTCCCGATCTTGGTGGAAAATATGTAGTCTGATAACTGGTATTGAGCCCTCCAACACCGGTATACCCCCATTATTAGTAAACAATGAGCTGAAATCTGACGATAAAGACAAGGCTAATCAATTTAACGATTTGTTTTTGTTTTGCAAAGAGAGTTGGACATTCTTATGGTTCGCTCTCACCTATTGTGGAGTCTGTACAGCGTTTATCTGATATTCGCTTAAATGAAAGTGAGTTGAAGACGTTTTAAAACTCTTAAATCTGAGTAAGGCGTCCAGTCCAGATCGGAGAAATCCTCGTCTTTTGAAAGAAGCCGATACTCGGCTGAAAGTTCCTCTATGTAAATTATCTAATTTATCATTATGAAAAAGAAAGGAAATGGGGTAACTGTCAAGGAGACAACATCCCATCTCAAGGTTTAAATGACCCAAAAACAAAGCATCTAGGGGTCTCCGTACGGTCCTCAACACAGTGAGGAAACTAAAATCATATAGAAAGCCCCAAATGGCCCCAAAAACGTAAAAAATAAATAAATCAATGGAAACAAAACACATTGGCTTTTTCTATGTTCCCAAAAGAGTGTAAGAAGGCAAATGTAACTCTCGTTTTTAAGAAAAACAATATTCCAGTGAAGTAAAAAATTATAGACGTATTTCTTTGTTGAGTGCTCTTATTAGAAAAAAGGCTAAACCTGATAGTAAAAATACAAAAAAATACCGAAATTGCATAAAAACAGTAAATTTCGTTATGCTGTAAACGTGTTTCAAGGAGTAACCTCTCATCAGCAGCATTAAAATCAAATATTGAAAGCCATAATTCAAAAGTAGTAAAAATGAAGTACTCATTTCCAAAAATATCGAAATAGGAAGCCAACTCCAGTACCAAGGACATCTACCGAGTGCCATACACTGAATGAATAGTTCCAACCATGAACTGGGTTCCTAAACTCGACAAAACGCCATGTAAACCTAGATTCATTTTGCCATCTAGTCACTGTTCTACTACTAAAGTTTCTATTAGACTCACTAACTAAAGTTTCTATTAGACTCACTAATACGTTGACTGCTTTTAAAAACATGGTTAAAACAGTATCAATCATTTTTGGAGCGTAAAAATGCATTGGAAGTTCTCGATATATTGAATGCTTATAATGCCCCTTTTGAATCCCTTGAAAGTTTTGATTTCTGTACCCTTTATACTACCTTACCACATAATCTTTTAAAGGAAAAATTCAGGCGTCTTATTCAATGGGCAGTCAAAAAATCCGATTGTGAATATATATGTTCTAATTCCTTTACAACACATTTAAGTAATTCAAAACAAAAGAACTCAATTAATTGGACTTGTTTTGATATGATTTTCAGCACTTGAATTTTTACTTGACAATATATTCATTAGTTTCGGTAACTCTATTTATCGCCTGGTCATAGGAATTCCTATGGCTACCAATTTTGCACCACTTATAGCGGACCTCTTTTTGTACTACTACGAAGCTCAGTTTATGACCAAAATCAGCAAAGGCATATCTAAACAGCATTTAATTGAAAAGTTTTAAAACACTCTCCGATATTTGGATGATATTCTAACTTTAAATAATGACGACTTCAATACGTATTATAAGGACATCTACCCTAAAGAACTTACTTTGAATTAAGCCAATTCTAATAATTTTGATATTACGAATGGTAAATTAGATACTAGAATTAATGATAAAAGGGACGATTTTTCTTTTCCCATAGTTAATTAACCATTCCTGGATGGGAATGTTCCATCTGCGCCATCATATGGTGTTTACATATCTCAACTTGTTCGATTTGCTCGAGTATGCAATAACGTTTGCGATTTTAATGAACAGAATCTTTTCATAACTAAAAAACTATTACATCAGGGTTTTCTTTATCATAAACTAGTTAAAACCTTAACTAAATTTTATCAGCAATATAAAGACTTAGTTCATAAATATAATGCAACCTGTAAACATCTCACATCCCTTATTCACGGCAATGTTTCACATAAACTCACCTAACAATTTAATAAAACCTTTAATACATAAGGCTTATAAATACGGTACTGTCGTCAAGTCATTACGTATGGCCTTCTTTGGTATTAACATTGATTTTTTGATAGTGTCTTTGCATCGTAACTAAACACATTCTAAATTTCTAAAATCAGTATTGCATGGACACGGGTTACGTATTCTGGTATATGCATGAAATCATGCTTAACTCCTCACGGGAAGGGATCTTGATGGAAGATGTATACTGAGGGTACATAATTTTATTTATCAGTTCGTAATGGATCTGTAGTAGTATTTTGTGATTTCATGTTTATGTCCGTATATTTAGTTCTTTCAGTTTCATTTTCCACAATTGACTCAGTCAATCAGATTTGGATTCTAAAAAATTCTAAAGATCTTCTCGCACAGCTATCCTCTAGCAGTCTTACCCATTGCCACAGCATACAAACCTTTGATTTTTCTACTCTTTATACTACCCTGCAACACAAGAAATTGAAAACAGTAATTTCGGATTTGATTCATCAATATTTCTGCACTAAAACGGAGAACGCAGATACACTTATTTAGTAGTAGGGAAAGACAAACATATTTTGTAAAGAACCACACTGAGTCAAACAAGAAGTACACTGAGAATGACGTAACGAAGATGTTGGAATTTTTAAAAGATAATATTTTTGTTGAATTTGTCGAATTTGGAGGCCGTATTTTCCAACAGACAATCGGGTTTCCCATGGGAACTAACTGCGCGCCACTATTAGCTGATCTCTTCCTTTTTTTTCGTTTGAGGCGCAGTCTTAACAAGGGCTTACACAGAGAAAAAAAAACAAATCATTAAGCCCAGTCCTTTAATTTCAGCTTCCGCTACATAGACGGTGTGCTTTCTCTTAATCCAAAATTCAAGGAATATTTACACCAGGTCTATCCCAATGAGCTTGAAATTAAAAAGACTACTGATACACCTACTTCAGCTTCGTATTTAGATCTTTTAATCTACATTGACCAAAATGGACGTTTTAAATCTAAGCTGTATGACAAACGTGATGATTTTAACTTCCCAATTGTGAACTTTCCCTCTCTGAGCAGCAATATACCTACCTCTCCATATATATTTCACAGTTGATTCGTTACTGTCGGGTATGCAGTTTATACAGTGACTTTTTAATAAGAGCAAAAACACTGCTTAGTCAGGGATTTGTTCAGCCTTTGTTACTTTCATCCCTTCAGAGATTCTATGGCCGTCACCATGATATCATTGACAGATATGACGTGACTGTGTCCCAAATGAAAACGGAAATTTTCAGCTAGATTTCAGGTCTTCACGGATTTGAAATAACCGGATTTGACTCAACCCTGGATTGACTCACTGATAGGGTGACGGGTGTCGCTAGCGGAGCAGGACATGCTTACCCTTCCGGAGCACCTGATGTCACTTCCGGTTTTCATGGGAGTTCACACTATGAGTGCCTTAGTTCTACTGCCGTTGTTTCCTGTTGCTAAATGAATTTTACTGTTTTTACGATTGTTTTTTGATTTATCACATTGGATAAAGGGGGGGGGGTTGGGCCCAATAAAACTAGTTTAACCCCACCGCAGCAGGTTTGCGCTTGTCCTAAGTCAGGAAATTAATTAAGCCTATGATGTGTGTCTTGTCTGTTTTATACTCAGTTTACTGTATGTCGCTGAACTTGATTACTCTCTATTTAGGGTTCGACTCCGACCTGCCGTTGGGTGTGGGGTTTCCTTACCGTTCATTGAAAATCTTATGGTGGCTTTGAGTTGTTATGACTCCCCTTTGGGTCGTTGTCTCTTTGACACATTCCCCGTTTCCCGTCTTTTTTTTCTATTATAATCCTAAATTATCCCGGTTTTACGAAAGGCGTTTCTGCAGTGAATCAGTTAATTAATATATCTAATGATTTCAGAAAAGCCGTTGACAATGGAAAAGAAATACTTTTAGTTTTCTGTGATATCACTTAAGCTTTTGACCCAGTGTAGTATTTGGTTCTGCCAAACAAACTTCATCAATATGGTATTTTAGGAAATTTACTGCATTGGTTTAAAAATCATTTATCTGGGAGGCTGGAGGGTTGTATTAAATGAAGTACTTCAGAATGGGAATCCATAAATGCGGGAGTCCAACAAGGCTCAATTCTTGGCCTCCTTTGTTTGTTTTATTTATAAATGACGTCATATCCGACATTGACGGGTGTGTATTCAACTGTTTGCAGATGATTCAAGTATTAATGTTATAGTATCCAATCAACGCCTTAGAAGTTTTAAACAATGACGTTGACAAGAAACATCTTTGGCCGAAAATGTTGCTCATCAAATTTTATCCCCTAAAACAGAAATGATGACAATATCTAGAAAATCCAACAAACCTGTACACCCCCTTTAGTCATGAATAATCATAATCATTAAGAAGTTGCTACTCATAAACATCTTGGTATTTATTTCTCTAATAACGGCTTATGACATGACCACATAAATTCCGTAATTTAAAAAAGCCTACCAAAGAAATAATATATCACGGAGAGTACGATTTGACCTGGGCATGGACCTCTGGAAAATATGTATATATCATTTATTCGACCAATTCTTAAATATGTTGACGTCGTATTGCAAATTCATACCCAGGTCATGGTAAATAGAATTAGAAATATTCAAGTTGAGGCAATAAGAATAGTCAAGGGAGGCACAAAACTAACTTCAATTTGAAAACTGTACGATGAAACAGGATGGAAAAAGTTTTCTGAAAGTAGGGAAGAACATAGAATTATTTTATTTTACAAAATGGTTAACAAGCTTGTACCGGGGTCTCTAGGAACTTTGTTTACTGCTACTCAGGGGGAAATGGCTAGAATTACAATTTTGAATGGAAAAATTGTTTTTGCACTGAGTCCTTAAAATGGTGTATTTTTACACCTAAGCAGTTTATGAAATAGCAATAAACAAAAATGGTATCATCATTAAAACTCAAATGCATTTGTATTGATATACTCAAACTAAATCTGTAAATAAAAAACCTAAGGAATATCACAAGCTCAAGACAGAAACATCTCATGTGTCTCAGTTGACATGCGTTGTTCCATTGTTTCATGTGCATGTACTCCATATATATAATGTCATTTAATGAAATGCAATCTTGTGAAAGTTCCAGGAAAATACTAACAAACTTTTTAAACGGGTTATTAAATTTTTATCCTCTGCCAGATGACAGCTTTCACAACAGGTTAAATGAACATCCAAAATCGATTTTCGAATATAAAAGTTGTATATCAAGCACCGTGTGGAAAAAACTTATTGTTATCTGTGTCAATGCTGATTTTTTTAAGGGTCTTGGATGGGTAGTTATGTGTGCTCGGAAATAAGGTATTGGGTGTACAAAAAATATTAAATTCTTTTGTTAAATTCCCTGTACGGTTCATTTGACTGTACAGTTCCAGCTTTTGTGAAATAATTTTATCCACGATAAATATCATTTGCATTTCTGTATTAGTTCACTGTACAGTCTCGGAACCTTTGTCCACGCGGCCGATGATTTCGCGCATTACGTCACTTCCACTTTTGGTTTTATTTTAAGACACAACTCAAAAGCAAACTTACAAGCTTTACCTGGTGTTTTCAGAGGAGATACATATTCAAGATGAGTATACGAGTATGCACTTATTGAATTAATTTTATCATAAAATGTTCACAGAAACATATATGCATTCGGTAGAGGTAATTTTTTTCGAATGAAAACATTACGTCATAGCTGGAAATCCCCTGATCCTATTCTTTTCATGAATATTAATTTACCAGTCACATGTTGCTTCTTTCCCCTTTATTCCTTTTCACCATTGAATTTGTTTTATTCATAGATTATAATAATATGGCGCATTTACTCTTTGTAAATAGTTCGCAAAGTTAAACATCGTCTGCTCGGACATTTTTATGAATCGAATTCCTTTGCACTGAACACATAACTATAAATAAATTGTGGTTGTGAATAAATTGAAGATTTTTGTATTGAAGTGTATGAAATACTATTCTTTTTATATATTTTCAGATCATGTACTGAAGAACAAAACCAAATTTACTCCCTGAAATAGTGATTACTCATAGATGATGTTCAAAACAAGGCAAATATCCATTAGAACATGTAAACTACACAACTTTAGAGAAAAGAAGAAAGTATACGTTAAGAGATAGACCAAGGGATCCAAGAGGAGCTAATGTTATAATGATTGGACCAATAATTTTAATCTTGACGAGGAGGCACAACTTGTCAGTACGGTGTTGAGATGGCTGAAAAAGGGGTCTGGATATGCAAGATGGCAAATACTAGAATTCACGTCGAGTATGTCTACTATAAACGAAAAGCACATATAAACCCACAAAGCATTGGTTTTATGGCTTCCTAAAAAGAAATCCACAACTTAAGATGACGAGAGAGAGAGAGAGAGAGAGAGAAGAATTATATCCACCTGATATTCTCACTTCATATTTTGAGCAGCTGCAGCAAATCTTAACTCAGCACAATTTGCTAAGCAAACCTGCAAAAAAAAAAAAAATGGAATGTAGATGAAGCAGTCATTTCTCTTGATCACTCAACGCCTTAATTTCTTTCAAGGTGTAGCAGCCAGCCATTTTTAATCGCATCAGGTAGGTCAAGCACTACCGCACTTGTTGCAGTCAGTGCAATCGGGCTTTAACACCCTATATAATATCCAAGGAGCAAAGAATTACCGAAGAACTACTTTCAAATCCAACGGAAGGTACAATGTTTAACACATCCTCTAATGGCTTGGTAACGACTGAAAATTTTCTCGATTTTCAACAAACAATTCCCTTGTTAACTAAAATACCACTGATACATCTCCTTGACGGGCATGGAACTCATATTACTTCAGAAATAACAGAAACTTCTAGGAAATCAGATGTTCATTTGTTTGTTCGTCTACAATGGAAGATGACCCATGTAAGATCGCTGAACGCGACCTCATCTACAACGGGCGAATGACCAACCATAAATGTGCATTTTTGTTATAACAATTGTAACCATGACTAAATTTCATACAAAAATCTGACGTCATAATGTAAGTTACACTCAAATGGTGAAGGCGTTGCTCACGCAGTATAGGTTTCCAGGTGTTTCTTGAATCTTGTATTTTACAGATATTTGCATTAAATCAAAATTGAAAATAGGGATGTCCGTCAATCGCGTAAAAAAATATATGTCTTTTATACTCTTTTCGCTACACTCAACTCGAGAAAAGACAAAATTTCTTACTCTCGTGAAAGATATTCCGATCTTTAATTTGATCATATGCGAGATCCTTTTATTCTTCCACCCCACAGTAGTCATCTGTTGCAACCATTAGATGTCTCCTTTTTGGTTCTTTCTTAACACAAATACTTGCATAATCATCCAATTTCGGCTATTTCCAGACAGTTGCGCCCAAATATAATTTGTACAGCAAACAAAAGTTCGATGACAGTTCAAAACATTATGTCATGTTTTAGAAAAACAGGGAGTTTTTTTCTTTTGACCTTGTAGCAGCAAATCCTAAACAACTTGAACCACTCAAGACAACTGAAATCCATAACAATCAATCTAAAAAGTAAAGGAAAGACAGTCATGCCATTAAGGTTTTTTCAAGGAAAAGGAGGCAACTTTTGAATATCAACAAACATAAACGAATGAATTGAAAAAGAAACGAAAACATTTGTACCGCCTTTTGGAGGTGCAAAAACAGAACAGACTTTCAGAGAAATGATAAGATCAATAAAGACACAAAATGAAAAGAAAAATTCAAATTGACCAATTAGTAAGACAAATAAGGCTTCTTGATATTTATCATATTTTCCCCCGTTTTTCGTGCTTTCAAGACTTTCTTTTTGAGCAATCAGAGTACTGAATAAAGCAATGTGTACTATATGTTATATTGTATACTATAGACTATATGTACTTATGATGAAAGTCACATGAAGGGTACAAAAATTAAGTACAAACGTATTCAGAATACTTTTATTTTATTTAAATACATATTAATGGATGGGTAAACCGATTTTAATGCTTCGATGGACAAAAAGTCAATTGACATCAACATAAATCATAAAGATGATTATTCAGTTTCTGTTTGTGCAAATGGAAAGACTCGCCACCATACTTTTAGGAAAATAGTCAACATATGACTTGAGTTTTTATTAAGATTACCATTTCACATTCAAATAAATATTCCCATGATACAGTAAAGTTTTAGCGTTTCAGATCTAATCAACGTGGTACAAGTCAAGTAAAAATACTTCTTTGTATATTTTTGGGAGAGATTGCTTGCTTCTATAATATTTTAATTGAAAACAAGTTCAATAAATACTACATGTGTATAGTTCACGTCATAGATCGACATAGAAAAAAAAGGAATGAAAGAGGAACAAACAAAAAACACTCATACAACGCATAACTTCTAAGTTTCACTGGAGTGCACACTGTAAGTGCTTTTGTTCTGAATGTTGTAATTTCTGGTTCTGTGCTTTGTATTTGTCTAACGTCATTGTTTATGTGTCTAACGTCATTGTTTATGTGTCTAACGTCATTGTTTTCTGTGTTCTCGTTTCTGCCCTGTCTTTGGACTTCGATTTTTGTGAATTTCACCCCTTTGCTTCTTCGGTATTCTACTGCCGTTTTTTCTCATATTTATCGATGTTACAGTAGATGTTTTTTGTTTCCTGTCTGTATTTAATCATCAATGCAGTTTTTGATCAGGTTTAATCAGGATATTAATTATATATATTTTTTTGTTTTTCGTGCTCACAAGACTTTCTTTTAGGGTAATCAGAGTAATAAATAATGCAATATGTACTATGTGTACGGATTTCGTTTGGTTTTATGCATTTTAACATTTTTTGAATACATCGGCAAACGAATACCGAAGCAAGAAAAGGGAAGGGGAAATTCTAAAATCATAAATCCAACATCACGGCAATTCACACCAACACGAATCGAGACAGCATGACAAAGACAAAACAAATAAACAAAAAATGAACAAGAACGCCACAAAACTAAAGCACTAGCAGTGTGAACCCCTATAAACTGAGGTATCATCAGGTGCTCCGGAAGGGTAAGCATGATCTGCTCCACGAGTGGCACCCGTCACACTGCCAGTGAAAAGTCCGGTTTTGTCACAGTCGATGTTAGTCTGTCCGGTAATAAACTCCGGACCTACCCAAAAATATCTGTTCTCATTTGTGAAAAAGAAACATTGTAATGGTCTGTCAAA
>MJUU01069532.1:76969-87260 GCA_002080025.1 Modiolus philippinarum | reverse complement strand
AAATTCGGTAAAATATTTCCAGCACAATTTTCAATGTGTTCACTCAAAATTTGTCTGGTGCTAGCATCACGAATTTGCTGCCTATGTACGGTCATCCTGTGACGTAATGTTGTACTTGTCTGGCCTATATAATTCTCATTGCATCCTTTACAAGTAATGACATATATTAAATTACTAGATGCGCAAGTAAAATTGTTTTTAATTTTGAAAACGGCTCCATTTTTGAAATGAAATTCTGTCCCTTCAATCAAATATGCGCAAACCCCGCAGTTGGGTCGATTGCATTTTTTAACATGTACAGACTGGATTTTCTGCGGAAGCTTTGCACTTGTGAGAAACTTTTTCAATGATTTTGATTGTCGTTTACTTTTTATTATGTTATTTTCTTCTAAGATTTTCTTCATTTTGTCATCGCTGCTTAAGATAGGAAGATTTTGATATATGTATTGGAACATTTTCACATTCCTTGGGTTAAATGTTGAAACGTATGGAATTACTTTGTCTTCATGCTTACTTTTAACTGTTCTGAGTTCCTGGATGTTTATTTGTCTTGCCTTTTCTATCCCTGTGTTTATCAATGTATTCGGATATTTTCTTTTCCTAAGTATTACTCGTAATTCTTCAAGCCGTATGTCTCTGGTGTTTGGATTTGATACAATCGTGCAAATTCTCCTTGCCAAATTATACGGAATATTATTTTTGGTATGTTTCGGATGGCATGATGTATATAATAAATATTGCTTAGAGTCAGTGGGTTTGAAATAAATATCTGTTTCAATTGTATTATCTGTTTTGAATATCAGAATGTCTAGGAAAGGTAATTTTTTGTCTCTAAATTCCATAGTAAATTGAATGTTCTCTTCTATGTTATTCAGTAGACTTTTAAATTCTTGTAGTTCATTCAAATCTCTATTCCAGATGATGAAACAATCATCTAAATATCTTTTCCAATTTTCAATAAGATATGTTTCAAATGCATTTCCAAATTTATCGCAGGATTGTTCAGAATTTTGATTTCATGAAACCCCATGACTAAGTTGGCGTACGTCGGGGCAACTTTTGTACCCATAGCAGTGCCCACTTTTTGACGATATGATTTATCTTTAAAATTGAAATAATTATTTTCTAAAATGAAACGAAGTCCTTCTAAAACAAAATCCTTGTCAAATCGCTCGGGTAAAGTTTCTGGAAATTTGTTTAACCAATATTGTATTGCTTCAATTCCATAGTTATGGGGAATGTTAGTATATAAGTTGACTACATCAAAAGATACTAAGTGACAATTCGGATCAACTGTATTAGGTAGATTGTTCAGCATATCTAAATCATCTCTTATAAAACTTCGAATATAGATTAAGTACGGTTTAAGTAAAATATCTAGCATATTACTTAAACGATGGGTTTCGCATGCTGGACCAGCTACAATCGGTCTAAGTTTAAGATCATTTGGACTATGTATGATAACGTAAGTCTCATCTGAATTTTGGCATGCTACATTTATGATTTTGCTTTTGTGGATTTTAGGGAGTCCATAGAAATTACTCGTCTTACATTTAAAATTGGTAAGATAGTCAAATTCTGTTTCAGTAAGACATTTACGGTGCATATGTAATAAGACAGTCAATCTCTTCATAATGTTATGTTGTTTATATTGTTTAGATTCCTCGTAGAAATTATTATCATCTAGCATTCTTTTAACTAAATCTATATAGTATTCAGTGTCCATTACAACCACGGAGCTACCCTTATCTGCTTGTTTTATGATTATTTCCCTATCATTTCTGAGATTATCAAGTTCATTCCATTGCTGTTTAGAAAAAATTGATTTGACAGTCCTTTTATTTTGGACTGTATTCGAAAATTTTATTATATGTTCACAATAATCATCTAAAGTTTTGTTTCTGCCCTTTTTTGGTCGAAAATTGATTTTATTTCTTACTATGGATTCATCATTGTCTTCCTGACCATAGAAATTTTCAGCAAGTCTTAGTCGACGACAGAATTCAGTTACATCGTCTAATATTTCAGGTTCATTTGAAATTTTCGGAGTTGGCGTAAATTTAAGTCCTAAACTAAGTATATCTATTTGCGCTTTTGTTAGAGGTTTAATAGAAAGATTAATTACCTTCAGCTTTTCGTTACTTGCCTCCATCCCGTGTCCCTCTGATCTGTTGTTGGCGCATGTCTAAAAAATGATCTCTGTTTACAGTTTCTATATTCGTATTTAAGTTTCGCCTGTCGGGCTGATTGTATTGGTTTGGGATCCTTGTGGAATAGAATTGTCTTCCCGTTTCCATATTTCTATTGATGTAAGTATTATCCATTCTTGGTCTTTTGTTATATTGGAAGGTATCTCTTTTGAATCCAGTTTGCCTATAATTTGGAGAATTGCGACTTCTTGATCCGTCTCTTACTCCATTTTGAGGTCTTGTATTGTTAAAGGCTCTCGTTTTTCTCCCGTTTGTTGGAGTTTGGTATTGTCTGACTGGATTCATGTTTTGTCTTTCCCTTCTTCTATTTTGATTCATAACTGCCTCTGCGTATGTTCTTGATCTCTGCATCTTTTTCAAGAATGGATTATTTGTTTCGTATTCTTTTTTGAATTGTTCTTCGTAGGTAGAAAACCAATTGTCGCTTTTTTCCCAACGCTGTAATGAAATAAGTTCCTCACTTTCACTTTCTTGTTGCCATAATTTTAGAACTTCATCCTGAATCGTTCTTTCGGCTTTTGATGAAATTATTTCTTTCAATTTCTGGGTTTGCGCATATTTGATTGAAGGGACAGAATTTCATTTCAAAAATGGAGCCGTTTTCAAAATTAAAAACAATTTTACTTGCGCATCTAGTAATTTAATATATGTCATTACTTGTAAAGGATGCAATGAAAATTATATAGGCCAGACAAGTACAACATTACGTCACAGGATGACCGTACATAGGCAGCAAATTCGTGATGCTAGCACCAGACAAATTTCTTTGAGTGAACACATTGAAAATTGTGCTGGAAATATTTTACCGAATTTTCTGATATTCCCGTTTTATCAGTGTTCTGATTCAATTACTTATGAACAACGCTTAAACAAGGAGCAACAATTTATTAGAACATACCGTCCACGACTTAACTGTGCTTATTCCGATAATTAGACGAACCGGACGTTATTTTTCCGAAAATAAATATAACCGGACTTCATTCCGATTTTAAGAGAACCGGACGTTAGTCGTATCTAGGACCCATTGTAACGTTACGTATCCATTAGCGACGTTATTTAACCACCATGAAGATCTCAGTAGAGGTGAAACCTGTAGTGGAGAATATTTATGAACTAATCTATTATGTACATTTGTGAACGACTTACTTTATTTTTCATATATATATATATATATATATATATAACGTGTCCAATATACACGCATTGCAGATGTTTCAAATTTAGTTATATTATCAAAACAAAATTAAATAAAAATTAGAATTATAAAATGAATTATTCGGATTCTTGTCGGTCAGTGATCTTATTCGCGGATAATTATTTACCTGTGTTTTCCAGGTACATTAAAGAAAGGTAAGAGTTATTCCCATTTTAGAGAAATACCCGAAAACTGAATCGCAATAGTTTTCGGTAAATTTATTATAATAGATATACAAATTTGATTAAAGGAAAAATGTTAATTGATCATTATTTTACTACGTTTATCGAAACAAATTGTTATTGAATACATCGTAAAATAAAAGGGTTAGTTATGCTTTTTTTTTTATCTTATTCATCGTTTCGGGCTCGAGAATAGGAAATTCTGACACTTCCAATTTCATATCCATTTAAATTCTAGGACCGAAACAGCCGTGCCCAATGCAGTCTGTGCAAAAACGGTTTTTACCAGAGCAGACTTGGTAAGAACGGTCATTGCCAGAGCAGACTTACATAGAACGGTCATTGCCAGAACAGACTTGGGTAGAACGGTCATGGCTAGAGCAGACTTAGGTAGAACGGTCATGGCTAGAACAGACTTGTATCTAGGACCAGAGCAAACAGGATTCTAGGTCTGTTCTAAGTCTGCTCCAAGTTAGCTTCAAGTTAACTTTGAGCTGTTCTTGTGACTGCTCTCCAAGTTACTTGGACGAGAGGTTATGTCTGCACCACACTGTATGAAGAATAATAGAAAATGCAGTACCAATAGGGACAGAAATAAAAATTACGGTGCTACCCTGCATACTTAAGAGGTAGATTTTTAGGCTTGAATAGCATCATCGTGCCTGATGGAATATCAAATACTTTAAAGATTAAGTAGTACTTCAGGCAGGCAATTAGTTAATTGGTTGAATTACACGGTTACAGTAACACAAGGGACACGGCCAACAACACACATGTTTTCCTGTATTTTTTTCATAGAATATGCAAGTGTTTGGTTTCGTTTATGTGTTATTTTCAAAGAAATTATTTGATAGAAAATAAATATTGAAATTTTGAATTTGAATTTTCATTTTTTCAAAAGATATTTTGACATATCTTTGCTATAACGGCAAAATCACAAACAGTTTTTACCAAAATTACCACTTTTGAAGTCAAATTAAACAAAGAATTAGACATAAAGGGATTATTTTTGTATTACAAATCATTCCATACATTACCAATATACATCCTGAAAATTTAAAAAAGTGAAAAAATACCCTATATCACGCATACATCCGAATAACACAAACTTGGACAATTTTTGAGAATGACCCTTATGACGTCGCAAAATTCCACCGAATTCTAGTTTAAGGTTTTGTAATTAATTTATGACGTTGCAATTTTTTCGGTTAGTTGGACCGACGTATAAAGTGTCAATCTATGTTGTAACAGTAAAGAATAATAGGACACACTCCAATTAAATGCTCTGTAGACCGTTACAGTAAATATTTTGCCAAGAATATTATTACTATTTAAAGACAATGTCAGTTTGTCATTAAACCTTCAAACTTGTATAAAAATAAAGTCAAATGAATAAAGAGTAATGGACTTTTTAGGTATTACGCCTTTTAATTCTTTCCACATTCACATTCAATGCAAGCAGAAAGTGAAGATAAGCAACGGAAATAATATAAAATTCATTTTGCAAAACGACGGAAACTGCTTACGTGTTTATTTACAGGTATAAGGTCAATATTGCCAATGGTCTTATTTTACCCTTTTGAGTGTTTTACTTTTTATTTTCCGTAAACACATGATTTCCCCAATTTGTGCATACGATATAGCGATAAAACGGGAAAATGCTTTCTTTGCTACATTTTATTACATATCGTACAACAATATAATGTAAACTGTTACAAAAAACAGGATAACAGCAGACACCTACAATGGCCAGGAACTACAATCACATGCCACAATTTACAAGCAAACTGCACCAGAAAAACAATAATGAAAACAAGAGACAAACATAAATAACAATAGGAACTCGGGATAGCCGGACTTGGTACCGGCACTAGAAAAAGCCAGTGTTAGGGTTGAACCGGTTTACGGGTGCCCAAACCTCCCCTTTCTCTATCCCGTTTCCCTATAGTATCAAAAACATGCGAATAAAACCCAATACATGTAGACTACTAACTCAATGACCACTATCTTGGAACAGAAAGAGCATATGACAAACCGTAATTTTGAAAGATGGGTCAAAGAGTGCTCGCCTCTTAACTGTCGGCTAGCTCAAGAAATCTAGTCTACTGGTAAAACACTGTCGCACTACGGAAGAAAATTCAAACTCAAAACTCCCCAAAGGGTTTTGTAAAGAGTCTTCATGTATTTCAGTAGACATCGGCGGTATCAGTGAGAGTCCAGTATATAAGTAAAGTCTTCAGGTCACTGGAATCAAAAGCCAATTTAATGGATTTGTTCAGAATACGTAAAGAATGTAAATTACGTCCCAGTTTTTTTTTGTGTATATATATTACTCTATTTAATTGACCTGACTGGTCACGGATCAATTATATCGGGATTATTCGTTTTAATCTTGCTTACAAGATAGAGACAATACCGCAATTCAAATAAAGAAAAAATGATAATACTCGCCTTTGTATTCCCGCCATTTTCGATCTTTACACGTTTTTTTTACAAATATATTTTTCCCTGATTCGATGACCCTATCTTTTTATTTACGTAATCCGTTGAGGAGGTTTGACCCTATCGTTAATATTGTATAAAATAAATATCAAGAAGATATCATATTGGAGTTTGAATAGTAGGATATGTCTTTAAGATGCAATTTTCCAATCAGTTTATGTAGATGAAACAATACAAAGAAATAGATTTGTATTCAAAGAGTTCTGGATGTGGTAAGTGAAAAGGGAACTATTATGTAAATTTGGATGCCCAACATACCAAAACGTCAAAGACAAATTCTCACTCCGGTTTACTACTTTAACTGTAATCTGCATAGACGTATGTAACGCATGTGTCGCTCGTGAATCAACGATGCGGAAATTTAAGAAATTAATGGGTATCTTTTCTACATTAATTCAATACAAAGTTGATTGATTTGCTCTCATGTCATTTCTTTTGAAATTTGATTAGGGAGGGAGGGATTTTATTATCTTCTCATTAGCCAAAAGGCACTAGACAGCTTTTTACATCCACCAAAAATGTTATTTAGGAAGTTATTTGTGATTCTTATTTTATTGAAATGGCAATAAATAGGGTCAATGAGGGGATTTTTGTAGCCTCTTGCTAGATAAGAGAGGACCAGAAAGCCATTTAATTAACTTTTCATGGCCTTATCATATTGAGGAAGGGTGGTTTTAGTGAAACCTTCTCACTATTTTAAACCCCTTTCGGGACTTCTAAGTCGTGTTCAAAGCGGAGTTAGTTCTGATACTATACTATATAAACTCAAGACATCAATACATTTAGAGGGAATCAGTAATTAATAAAACTTTTAAGCTAAGGGGGATTTATATTGAAACTGTTGTAGCGCTTCAGGTTAATTGTTTTTCCACAATGAAAATTTAGTTAAAGAATTGTCATGTAGGAAAACTTATAAGTAGACACTTCAATTTCATAAATATTTTGTTTTTATGTGGTATATATTTATTTCTATATGTCAAGAATCTAGTCACTCCGTCTTACTGGAATTTGGATGCAGTAATTTACACCTTCAATTACACGAGAGTTTCTTTCTCGAAAGTCTCGTTTTAGATAAAAATGTTGTGTTTTACATTGTCCAAATATGTATTGGCTAATACATCTATGCATTGACTATGCGAAAATAATAGCAAGGGTGATGAACAATAGTGCACGACCCGAAGGGTGGTGCACTTATGTCCATCACCCTGGCTACTATTTTCCATAGTCGGTGTAAAACACAGTATTAATATTATTATTATACTGACTGTTGACTATTTGAAATGTAAAGGTGACAAAAAGTTCTGTTCTATTTAAAATGTTTCACAGTATGAAAAGTCAACAAAAAAAATCTTTACACTGTAGCAGTTGACACACTTTCGTTTGGGTAACTTCAAATGATGATTACAAACTTGATGACATTAATTCACAGGTAATCTCGCGGATAAGTACCACCAAGTTGTCGGTCAGATCATAGCTCTGCCTCTCGCTCGTGATTATTGATGAGGATTGACTTAAAAATCAAAAGTCCTCACAGCAGCAGTGCTTACTATTGCAATAGTGCAGTGAACGCTATTTGTTTTGAAAACTATGCCAAATTAAACTGTTTTCTTATAGAATAGAAAAAAGAAGGGAAACAGGGAATGTGTCAAAGAGGCAACGACCCAAATGGGAGTAATAACAACTCAAAGCCACCATAAGATCTTCAATGAACGGTGAGAAAACCCCAGACCAAACGGTAGGTCGGAGTCGGCCCCTGAATAAAGAGTAATCAAGTTCAGCGAAATAAACATCATCCTAGACTCCTATAGACATAAAGTAAACTAACTAGAAAAAAGACAAGACACACAAAGGCTTAATAAATTTCCTGACCTAGGACAGGCGCAAACCTGCTGCGGCGGGGTTAAACTAGTTTTATTGGGCCCAAACATTTTCTTACAAAAGGAATAATAGAGAACAATATAACATCAATATTAGCTTGAATTAACCACCCGAATAGAACCAAGCTTTCCAGGGGTGATACAGAGAACGGCACTGAAACACATGACTTCGCTCGTTTCCTTTGTATTCGCATAACTATCCTTTGCATATGCATTACTTGATACGACTAAAAAAGTTGAATGAATAAATTTGGGAGAGAACTGAATATATTGATTCTACCATAATACCGGTCACATTTATTGGCTCTTGGTAGACTGTGATATTGCAGTTAAAAACAGAAATATTCAATCAAGATCGACTGTGATATTGCAGTTAAAAACAGAAATATTCAATCAAGATCAAAGATAATAATTTCCATCAGCTTACTCAAGAAAAAATACACATATTGGTGAATTTTATTAGGGGATAGGATGATGAATTTGTTTATTAGCAATATGTTCAACAAAATTTTATTACCTTATGATAATATTCTTAGAAATAATAGTAATATTAATATTGGTTATTATAATAATCAAATAAAATTTGTTGGCTGTCGTACAAATTATATTGCTTTTTAGTAGTAATAATAAAGACAACAATATTTTTCGACATAAAATTGCGGCCTTTATAAATGCACAGTATACAACTTCAGATGTGGTCTAATTGTGTGCAAAACTGAAGTAATTTCCTTCAGCTATTTAAAGTAAATCGATCGAACAAAAATTATTGAAAGAATCCAGATTAATAGCAAAAGAATAGAAATAAGAAAAAACTTAAAAGTAACATCATGTAACCCTGGACAGAGTAATTTCAACAGGACAGCACAGGACTAACGTTAATTTTCAATGAGGCCCACAAAAAATAAAAACAATTTCCAATAATATAAATTTTAGGATAAATCAACATTCAAGACTTTCGGAGTAGGGGTGAACACATTATCTAAAGGTAGATCGACACTAATACACGGCGCATTCGATTGGCGCATTTGCAAAACGCAAATCGGATGCGGAATTAACTTGATTTTCAAGCCGGAATATTCCTTTTTTTGGCCTTTTCATTGTGAAGTAATAATAGAGTGTCATACCCTTTCCCGCAATTATCTCCCTTTCCCGTAATTATTGACTATTTCGTTAGCTTTATCAGATATATCTCTTCATCAAACGGTGACATATATATTTTTACGTTTAACATATAGATGAAATGTATATCTCTAAAATATCAAAAAATTTTAAAAATCTATCTGACATTTATTTTTTATTTGAAAGCTAAATAATAAGCATGTCCTCACAGTTCCCTATATATTTTTTGTAAATATTGCTGAAAAATGCTGAATTTTCCCCGATTTTCTAAGCCTGATAACAGAAAAAGATGATCGGCGACATATCATTCTTAATTTTTATTTTATTTTTGGAACAAATGGACTTAGACCTACAAAATATCTTTAAAAAAAAATTCTGTCTGATATTTCTATTAGGCTCGAACTACCTTAAATGATATTATGGTGCCAAAGAGACAGTTTTAACGATATTGGTTAACAGAATAACACACAGTCACCTACAGTACATATGTTTGGAAGAGGAAACCTTGGCGAATAGAAATGGAGATAGTCATTGGCTATGTTACATTTTATTTTAAATGGGGGTCAAAGGTCAGTTCCTGAATTTTAAAAATTTTGATAAACTATGAAGTAAGTTTCATCTGACCAATAAAACTGCAACAAAATTTGAAAAACAAAGTTTGCATTCTATTTGAAAGGTTCGTTCTCTTAAAATTTTGCACTTCCATAATATTGGGGGTTTGTTCAGGTATAAAGAACTGTGAATTTTTATAAGAAAAAGAAGGGAAACGGGGAATGTGTCAAAGAGACAACGACCCTAAGGGGAGCAATAACAACTCAAAGCCACCTTAAGATCTTCAATGAACGGTGAGGAAACCCCACACCCAACGGTAGGTCGGAGTTGGCCCCTAAATAAAAGAGTAATCAAGTTCAGCGAAATAAGCATCTTCCTAGACTCCGATAGACATAAATTGAACTAACTAGAAAACAGACAAGACACACAAAGGCTTAATAAATTTCCTGACTTAGGACAGGCGCAAACCTGCTGCGGCGGGGTTAAACTAGCTTTATTGGGCCCAAACCTTCCCCTATAGCCAATGTGATAAATAAAAAAACGATCGTAACAACAGTAAAATTCAGTTGGCAACAGGACTGAGTCAACTGTGAAAAATGAAACTGAAAGAACCAAATATACGGACATAAACATGAAATCACAAGAGACTACTAG
>MJUU01069532.1:63261-75793 GCA_002080025.1 Modiolus philippinarum | reverse complement strand
AATGAATTTTTTACACTCCAAAAATGATTGATATCACTGTTTTCATATACTTTGTTACAGAAATTTATAACCAGGTTTTAATAGCAGTCAAGGTATTAGTGAGTATAATAGAAACTTTAGTAGTAGAACAGTGACTAGATGACAAAATGAATCTAGATTTATATGGCGTTTTGTGGAGTTTGGGAACCCAGTACATGGTTGGAACTGTTTTACTATCAGGTTTAGCCTGTAAAGATGTAGCTGTTAGAAAATGTATGTTTGTAATTTCATTTTCCGTTAATTGGGTTAATTCGAAAGTATTTGAACTGGTAATTTCTTTTTGGAGTACTTCTATATAATGTTTACGACAAACTACAATGATGTTATTAGCAGCCTTATTAGCTGGGACAAAAACGAATTCCTTGCCAAACTCTTTAAGTTTCTTTTGGATGCGAGAAACGGTTGGTTTATTTATGTTGTCATGGCGGAAATGTTGTTCAAAATATTTAATTCGGATATCGACAATGTTCATGATAGCATTGAAAAAAGAATCCAAAGATTTTTTGTCAACGTGTTCACGTTTAACCCAATTTTTACAATAAGTCCTAAGTGAGTCGTGGATGGTATAACGACAATCTTTCCAATTAATTTTAGAAGGTGGCCTATATTTTGGACCTTTCTTTAAGAAATTAATAAGCTCTTTGTCCTGCAAGATGTTGAGATCTCCTGTGATGACGTGGGAGCTAGGAGTATAGGCGTATTTTGAATTGTTACAATTTCATGAATCAGGCACAGAATTGTTAATGTTAATATCTTTACAAACTTTACTGTAATTGAAGACGTAATAAGACGATTCTTGAAAACAAACCTTTAATGAAATTTTACCCCTATCCTCTTAAAAATAAGTTTAAGCGAATTAAATTGAACTTTTGTTACTGCTATAACTAAGTCAATGCCACCCCCACCCCCACCAAAAAAAATACAAAAATAAATAAATAAAAATAAAATCACTGAAATCAAACTTAGTTACACAATTGAAATTGAAACATTACATTAATATGACTTGACTTTTCCCTGTAAATCACTTTTGAAAAGAATTGATTAGAGTATTTAGCAAAAGGAAAATTATCAAGTATTAAGGTTTGCATATCAACTAAAATTTTGACGTTTTATGCAATTTGGGCTTTCTTATGATTACTCTGTAACGATGGTGCATTTAATCCCTGATTCATGAAACATGTGTGCACTTTGTATCTATATATTTGTTCAAATTGGAATGTTTCGGAAATTAATCATAAATATTTCGCATTCAATGAAAATATTCTTAATTTAGACTCAAATTTACCGAAAAGTAAATTTGATTTCTGCGTATAGCCATTTCGAAAACCTTTTTCTATTCAGTCACAGGGACTTGCTCCCGGCGTAGAGAAAAAATGTTTACTATCAAATATGAATCTCGGAGAAAAAACACAAGGGAAATCCTATGCCTGATACCCCGCTCGTTTCGTTTGAAATTTTTTCAATAAAATAACTCAACCTTTAACATTCTCATCCCGAATGATTTTCTAAACAGAAAACCCATTTCATATCTTAGAAAAGTCCCACTTCAATTCTTTATCTCGATTCGTTTACTCGTATTTGACATTTATCACAATTCATGGCACTGAATGAAAAACTACCATGACCTTCACTAGCAGATATGTTTTGATTGCATGGCCATTGTGATCTTGTCACAATCTTAATTTTGTTAAGATAATGTAAGATTTAAGTTGGTTTTCAAGATAAATGATTTCAAGGATAATCAAGACGTGTTAAGATAGTTTAAGATCAAATAAAATTCACTTGTTAATTGCGTTCAGGAACGATCAAGACGAGTGAAATTTGTTAAGGTCAAACAAGATCCCGATTGGATCTTTTTTGAACTTGACAAACTTAACACATCTTGATCGCCCTTGGAAGCAGTTATCTTGTTTGATCTTGGTAAACTGAACATGTCTTGATCGTATTTGAAAGCAATTATCTTGAAATATGACTGAATATCTTACACAGTCTTAACAAAATTATGTTAAGCCTGTCAAGATCATAATTAGATCAAAATAACCAAACAAGATCAAAACATATCTGCTAGTGCTTCACATTCTAAATTTAAATCATTCACACGGGATTCTCGGAACTTTTCATTCAGTCGGCGATGAAATACCCTTGTATCGAATGTAGTCTTCTGCACTTAGGCGCCTTTTATATTTATCGCCGACTGAATAAAAAGTCCCGAGAATCCCTAATTCTGATAAACCAGTTGCAATTGAAATATTACCCTATCATACTATCGGAAATGATTTAGAAATTGAGAAAATAAATGCATGTGCATGGAAGTTCAAGAAGCAAGCTACATAAAATTGTCATTAGGTCTACTAAATTGAACTAGATTTTGGCCTGTCAAGTACTTTAATTTGAGAATAATGAATAGAGTTATTTCGATTTGTATACAAAAAAATAATAACCAAGTGCTATGGTTTTCATATTGACGAAAGTTTTGAAGTTTACACAAATTAAGACTTTTTATTTGATTATTTCTCTGAAACGGTGGACATTTCATCATTAGGTTTTGGAACACATGTACATCTTATTATGGGTTTTCCGTTCAAAGTGGAATATTTCGTAAAAAGGGCATAGTTATTTCACATTCAATAAGAATGACGTTAATTTGAACTCAAATTTACCTCCACATTTATACCGATAAATGATAAAAACCAGTCAATAGTGCATGCATTCTTTGGTTCAAATTAATATTTCAGGTCTGTATTTTTACGGTAATAGTTTATTCGCATGAAACAGAAAGCTACTATTTATACAACTTTTATGATACCATATCCAAAGCTTTGTTATAGGGAACGCTTAAAATAGTGGGACATTGAGGAAATCATGACCTCACAGCACATGAACTTTCTGTGACATCTAAAGATATATAACTTACCAGCTGTTCTATCCCTTTAAACAAAAATTAAATGTGCGTGATTCCGTTAAGTAAAACTCAAAAACTAATCATCTTTTTGGATCTTGGTCAACCTAATATTTATTAAAAAAATAATGTCAAAAATTAACAATGAAGGGATATGGAGTAAATGCAAATGAGACAAAGTCTTTACAAATACATGGTTATAATAAGCAATTAAAGAATAATGTCAAGTTGATAATGTCAAAGTGTTAAATAAATGCACATCTTTTCAAGTTTGATATGACACTACTAATTCAATAAAGATAATTTAAGGTGTTACAATGACATTGAAGATTCATACTATTAGGTGTTTTGTGGAAAATCGGCTTAATTATTCATATGAAAAAAAAAATAATTTTATGAATATTTTACGAAAGGATATGGAGTAAGTGAACATGAGATCATAACACATATGTTAACTCCAACTGTAATAATTTTGTTGAGCTGTATGGCCATTTCGGAAATTAATTCCTCATCAGCAGCACTAGAATCCAAACAAAGGAAATCCATAATTTCAAAAAAATATTTAGTAAAATGTATAAAACCAAACGAAATCCGAATAATCAGTAATATCAAATATAGCTAAGGACAAAACTACGATGGAGGGAGTAAATCCTTAGGTTTTAGAATTTACACAAATCTAGATAGTAGTAATTGAACGAAGTTTGTTTTATGTTAAAGAAGTGAGGCTATTTATTGAAATTAATAATTCGTTTGAGGCATTCCGTTAAAATTAGAAATTAACAGTTCGTAATGACTTAAAATTTTCCTAATATTTTGCAGGTGGAAACATTTCAAATGACAAATTTCTAAAACAAACGCAAAATCATAATAAGTAGAACAAAAAACTAACGATATAAAATTAACATTTCCGTTGCAGTTCAGTTGTTAGAATAAAACCAGCTTTATGTTGCATGAAATTTCAAGAACCTTTGACACCAATTCAAAATAAACAGTATCAATATTTGGAAGGGACATGTTTTCCTATTTTCAAAAACTGTTAAATGCAAATTGTCTAATTCCAACAACCCAGTTAGGAAAAATTGTCGCTCGGGCACCTTTTATTGGTAAGTTCTATAATTAGGATAGCAACACAATTTTTCTTTATAATAAATTTTCTGGACTAGAATATCATTTTATGAATACTATTTTTTAAGTGGGGCTTAGCAAAATCCACTGAAAGAAGGGAAAAACATCCGTACATCTTTTTTGATAATTTGCCTTCTCAGATTGGAGGAAAATAAAATAAATCTAAATTCGTGATTATTTTTCTTGTAAGTTATACAATTTAGAATTTATTAAAAAAAATGTTTCAAAATTATGGGGATGTCCTGTCTTAGTAAATGACACTTTTGAGTATTTAAGTATTTCATATTATTTTGTAGTTGGAAAAAAGTTACTTACCCGCTGCGTAAAAAAAGAATAGTCCTAAGAAAATACTAAAACTGAACAATCGGCCAACCATATTGTAACACGTGCACTCCAGAGTACAACCTGCTAATGTGTCCGTTATCACTTGATTCCGTTACTCAGTCAATAAAATAGTATTTAAAAAGCATAAATTTTTAATGGCATTCTAACAAATGTTATAACGTTTAGTTGTATAGTTACAAAAGCGTAAATTTCAAAAATATTTTTGGTATCAATTAAAACATAATGCTCTGCGTTTTTCAAATGAATTTAGGCCACGTTTGCAGTTTCAAAGTTTTCTGTTTTTGAGTTACGTTTCCATTTATAATATCTTATGCCAAGCTATAATCATTGAACAAATGAGCAAAGAATACAAAAACTTTTCTTAAACTTCCGTTTTGGCGAAATTTTGTGGCAACATTGTCAAATTTGTGTATAGCGCGATTTCAATATATACCTTTGAAACGAAGATACCGGTCAAAGCTTTTTCGGATTTCTTGACATTGATTCAACACATTGCGGAGAGCAAGCCAAACTTTGCTCTTAACTGTATTTGAAACAATTATTCATTGAAATTTAGTACTAAATACAGTAATTTTGTAAACAAAATAGAACGAATAGTAATCGAACTGTAACAACATTTTTTTTTCCGTGTGACAGTGTAACAAATCCGATACAAGTAAATTGTTTCATTCTGATTCTGATTTGTACGACGGCATATATACTTACTCTTATCTCTTTCAAATTAACACCTGTTGTTTTGTAATTGTCTAATGTTTTGTTTTCTGTACTTTCGTTTTAGCAACGTCTCTTGCCTTCGCTTTTTGTAATTTCAATCCTTGGTTCCTTGTCTTTCTTAAGTATTTTCTACCGTTATTATATAACTAACTAAATACTGCAGTTATTGTGAATTTAGTTTCTGCATATGCGCATTTCGACAACTTATGTCTTTTCAGTGCAGATAAAATCTAAAGGTTTGGAAGACTATGAACTCAAATATGTTAAAAAAACTGAAAGAGAACAAATAAAATCAATATTTGAATGAAATAGTCTTGTTTCATCCATTTCACGGACTGATATACAATAGCTCTAAAAGGCATATTGTCGAATACCTTCTTCATATAGAATTATTTTACTTGACATATTTTAATTTTTTGTTACCAACTAGTTTTTCGCACATTTTATTCTGAAGTCTTAGAAAGATATCTCATATCATCTGGAAAAGGAGAAGTAAAAACCTCTGTCATATCTGTCAACCTTTGCACAAATATATCTGATATGTCGTAGTTTTCGTTACCCGAGGAACAAACTATTTGCGTTACCGATACCACAAACTGTCCTAAAAATACTAAGTTTTCTTCGAATAGTTTTTTTCGAGTTTTGAAATTGAAGTGTATACTTATAATTGTTCCTACATGACAATTCTTCAAATAGATTTTAATTGTGGAAAAACAATTAACCTGAAGCGCTACAACAGATTCAATATAATTCCCCTTAGCTAAAAGCGATTCTTACCACCAGTTTGAGTGGACTTCTGTTTTAAATGTCGAAGAACGCTACATCAATGACTTTTCTGGCCATGGACGGGGGATCGTCAACAAACATAACTTAAGATGGCAAATAACAATTAAAATACCGAGGTAATACACAAGATAACACACTGAATGCAAAATAACCGCGCTTTACTTTTAATATTTAATTTGAAAATAAAGATACCCAATGTACGCAAGTTCCATCACGCAAGAGGGAAATATCTGCAGTTACAGAGAATTCATCATATAAAAAAAATCTTAAATTTGTAAGAACACTTTATAGAAACTATGTAGAAACTAAATTAACAATAACCTCGGTATTTTAATTGTTATTTGCCATCTTAAATTATGTTTGTTGACGATCCCCCGTCCATGGCCAGAAAAGTCATTGATGTAGCGTTCTTCGACATTTAAAACAGAAGTCCGCTCAAACTGGTGGTAAGAATCGCTTTAAGCTAAGGGGAATTATATTGAATCTGTTGTAGCGCTTCAGGTTAACTGTTTTTCCACAATTAAAATTTATTTGAAGAATTGTCATGTAAGAACAATTATAAGTATACACTTCAATTTCATAAATATTTTGTTTTTTTATGTGGTATATATTTTTTTTATATCACTCCGTCTTTCTGGAATTTGATGCAGCCATTTACACCTTTAATTACACGAGAGTTCCTATCTCGAAAGTCCCGTATTGAACAATATAACGTTAATATATGCTTGAATTAGCCAGCCTCAAAGAACCAAACTTCCTAAGGTTGATAAAGAGAACGGAACTGAAATACAGGACTTCGCTTGATTCCTTGCTATTCACACATATTCGCTCGTTTTCTTCCTTTTCACATAACTATCCTTGCATATGGATTATTTAATAAGACCAAAAAAGTTGAATGAATAAATTTGGGAGAGAACTAAATTCAGCTTCATATATTGATTCTTACATAAGACTGGTCACATTTATTACAATTAAAACCCGAAATATTCAACCAATCAAAGATAATTATTTTCATCAGCTTACTCAAGAATCACATGGCCTAACCAACATTGGGATAAATATCTTGCGAGGACTAGTACATATGCGGAAAATACTTCTCTAGGACTAGATTAAAGAACAATACACAAATCTGGATGTGTGTAATCGAAAGAGGTGGGAAAATTTGTTTGTTTACCTATGTAATGTAAAAAAGTGAAGCGTACATTCTAAAGATAAATTAATCAGCTATCTGCTTCTTTTTTAAGAATTAAAATCGGCTGTGTACTTTTCAAGAACATGCACGAACCAATAACCCAGCCTACAAGAATGAATATATTCGCGATTGGTGTAATGCGTAGTAAAACCGTTTTGTACATCTATTTATGAAATTTCATAATTTTTGTATGGTCTTAAATGCGTATCAGCACTGGTATCAAAAATTGGTGAAATAATAAACAATATAATAGAAAAACGAGTACATACGAAATATCCTAAGTTTGGACTAGAACATGCTTTATTTCTACAGAAGCAGACATATACTTCTCGAAGTGCACACATTGTAAAATACTGATTAATAAAAGCTTTGTGGGTAAGAGAATTTACAATTTTTATCAAAAGGTCAGATGGGAGAACATGCAAACATTCTAGTTTCGTGAGCTGTAGAAAAGAAAGTCAAAAGAAAGATCGAGTAAGAACAATATAATTAAGCAATAACAGTACATTATTTGAATACCGATCGTAGATTTGACGGTCAAAATGCAGTTTACAGGCGACGCGTAGCGGAGCCTATAAACAGATATTTTGACAGTCAAATCAAGATTGAGGCCCTCGGGTATTCAAATAATGTACTGTTATTGCGATTCTAATGCAATTAATTGATTTTATGTTCTATTTTTCACTTGTGTATCTGTAATCATGCAAGGAACCAGACTAAACAGGAAATCTACCATATCCCAGGTGTATAGATGGTGAAATTGACGGTCTTTTCTGGCCAATCAAAATTTCTGTTATATAAATGTTGCATAAGAATACATTATCATGGATCAAAATAGAGAAATTGATTTAATTAAGTCGCGATGCATTTATGTAAAGTCGTTATACGATAAGTAGAGCTACTAATAGTTACTGCAAATAACAACAAGAAGTAGAATGAACAGTGTATGAGACATTACAAACTAATTAATTGACCAATGTTAAGGTGAGGGTAAAAATAATACATACTTACAGTGTGATGAAAATTTTGATTTTAACCTTACCAGCAATAGCACTATTTGTATGTCAATTCAGAGATAATTTATTCATGGAAAATGTTGAGTACCCATTGGTGTTGCAAATTGGTCATCAGGTGCAATGGACTGATTCAGACATCTTTAGACTTCTTATAAGCCCCGCCGCGGAAAGTGGCGCACTCAATAACCCCCTGACAAGAGTAGACGCGGGCGTTAGATAACTGCAAACTTGTAAAACATAGGAAAACGATTACTGCAATAACCGAAACCTCTTACTACCGAAAATCGGAAACTTTAAATAGTACAATGTATATGTTTATTAGATTAGATGCATTGATTTTGAGAACTCTGTATCATATCCCACTCTAGACTATATAAAGAACAAAACTCAGTTGTTGGTTTGTACGACAAATGTCGCAATTAGCTTAACATTGGAAACAATGGAAGTATTGAATGTTCTAGAATCACATAAACATATGAGATGACTATATTTAGGATCATCTGTATAATATATATTGTTGGATAGCATACATACTTTCTTCAATATACAAAATTATAGGGCTTCATTGTCCACATTTTATATAGTAAAATGAATCAGGATCTGCATTGTTTACCCATTTTGCAGTAACCGTCTACACATGTCATGGGGTGCTATACTAATCACTCTGTCTGTCCGTCATCTTTCTATGTTATACGATAACTCAAGTATGCCTTAACACATTCAAATGATTCTGTATATGCACACAATTATCATGATAATAAGCATTACTAGAGGTGTGTTGTTTTTATTTTTCGTTTCTGCGATCTGACTTTGACTGGCGGGATTCAATGTGAAATAAATATTTTCTAGTTTTAAATTTGATTGTTTAGAAACATACATTACGGTCAACAAATAGCGTTTCGTTTGAAAGTACATTCTTGTTGATGAGCAAATCACATACCCTTAATACTGCTACTGTTATCGTTTTGTATATTGGCTATTACTTTCAATATAAAACAAAAAACGCAACGCTACTTTTTTGTCATGTTCTAGTCCCCTGTGTATTTTTATTGCATGTTCTGATAGTCGTATAGTAATACTTTAATTTTGCACAATAAGATTAAGCAATCTGGATTGAAAATCATTCTATAAATAAAAACAATAGTTCCATTGACTTTTCTAATCATAAATAAACATATAGTTACCAGAATTATATCAAATAAAGATGTTCCGTGCTGCTAGCTGAAATCGTCCGCTTTGATGTTAACAATAAGACTGATCGATTCGTTGATCATTTGAAGATATAACGGTGTGTTCGATAAGGTAAATTGAAATCACGATGGAGTAAAAGGGTGTATTTAGATTAGGCAAACTTTTTTTATATTTATTACATTAATATTGAATATATTTTTTATTTTTTATATTTAAGGGTAAAATTACAAGAGAAACCGTAGATAACTTGCAAGTACAGTCCTCGTTTTATTTATTTACCTATGTTGGTTCTGCCATGTGAGAATGAAAGACCTATTTAGATTAAATATAAACTAATTCTTAAATGCAGATCCTGAGATAATGAAACGTGATTTTGTTTAACATAAAATTGCGGTCTTTTTAAACGCGTAGTACACAACTTCAGATGTGGTTTAGTTATGTGCAAAATCGAAGTAATTTCCTTCAACTATTTAAAAAATCGATCGAACAAAAACTATTGGAAGAAATCAGAAAAATAACAACAAGAATAGAAATCAGAAGAAACGTAAAGTAACATCATGTCATCCTAGATAGGGTAATTTCAACAGGGTAACATGTTATGTGGCAGAAACGACCAATAAATTATTTAAGAATTGAATGCATTTTTTTATTGTTTTATTGGCGTGTAAAAGCGTGGACCGAAGCACATTTTGTATGAAGCGCGGTAGCGCTTCATACAAAAAATGTGCCTTCGGTCCACGCTTTTACACGCCAATAAAACAATAAAAAAATGCATTCAATTCTTATAATTACATTTACGAGTAAGACAGAATTTGAAAAAACTTGCGTTGCGTTGCCGTTGTGTACTATACAGTTGGGAGAATTTGTACAATAAAGCAAAACTGCCCCCCAAAAACAATAAATATCTCACAGAATATTATTGAAATATTGTATTTTATTCAACAAAGAACATAAACAGATTTTCAGAATTGAGTTTCTGTCAGATTATTGAAATGTTAACTCTAAAACAGTTATTTTGTCCCACTCACAACGACGCGCGCATTAATCTGTGATAGCAATCAACAGTGATGACGATGGCGGACACGGATTTTCACTTCTGTGCCTCAGTTGGCAAATTGATGTTAAACACGCAATTTGAAAACATTGAGCTGTTCAACATTCCAGCATTGGTAAGTACATTTGACATCGCCGAAGTGTTAGTACTTTGAATCCCGGATCCTGGCACGTAAGGGGGCAGATTAGCTTGCAATTGTTGAGGCGGCGCGATAGCATGTCGAGCAGGTGTCATGGCGGACGATGTCTCACCAGTTGCAACATTGGTAAGAGTAGCACTAAGCGATTTCTTTTGTTGGACGGAACAATTACGACTGTAGCTCCTGATAGACGCCTCGCTTTTGTGACCAGTCATGTACATAATGTGCCGAAGTTCATGTCCAGCGTCACTCATGGCCTGAATGGCCGTGGCACGAAGACAATGTGCTGTATAGATCTTACTACATTTTGCGTTTTTACACAAATCTGCCATGAAACCGCAGTATGTACGTTTAGCTAAAGGTTGGCACGTATACCATACAGTATCATTAATACAGACATCTTTCACACATTTGTTAAACAATGATTTGGCATTTGGGTCGGTTTTGCTAATCATCATTCTAAGCAATTTGAGTGGACAGTTATTTGCAGAGTTTCCATACATAAATTTATCTGATGGTGCCTCTTCACTCATTATGCCCCCTTGTATATTTTTTTGCTTTGTTTCGTGGTTTATCATTGCATATTCGTCACCATCTGCATCGGTATGAAAGTCGAACGAGTTAAGATTCAACTGATGGTGGAACTCGAGACCACGAGAGACAAAATGTATTGCTAGATTGAACCATACTTTAAGACGTAATAAGACGCAATCATTTGTGTCAGTATTGAAGTAGTCGTTTATCAGCCTTAAGTCTTGCAATTCGATGATTTCTTTGTGTTTGGTTGGCCTCGACAACCCAGTTTTTACCATCATTTTTAATGTGGAGTCCAAGATTATGTTACTTGTTCTGAATTCAGAATCGCGAACAATATCAAAAGAACGATTTAAATCTTTGACGTGCCTGTTCAGCGCTGCGCGGACATTTTTTAAAGTGTTTTTGTGATATACTTTTGCATGGTCTTCAGACATAGCTTTCGATCTTTTTTCAACATTTTTTGGTTTAGCCTCGGCATAAAAATGACGCAGCATTTCATTTAGCTCTGCCTTCTCAATAGTTTGAAAATTAACAGCTGATCCAGTGGTTTCTGTACACCATTCTGAAAAATTGAAAGTACAATTTTGATCATGATTTGAAAGAATTGCTGGTATTTTTCCAGTTTTCATTAAGGGACCGACCATTTATCCTGAAGGGGATTATGGGTTTTTTTTCTGGACTGAAATTTTTTTTTCATGCGAAGCGTGAAAAAATTTATTTATTCAACAAAATATTTTTATTTCCAAAATAATATTATTTTTTGGGGCAGAAAGCCTCCTTCAGAATTTTTTTTTTCGTCATTTTGGCAGCCAAAATATTTTTTTCACATTTTCACATAAAATCAGCTCCACAATTTTTTTTTTTTAGAAAAACAACCATATCCCTACCCCCCCTTTTTCAAGTAAAATGGTCGGTCCTTAAACAATATTAGAGTCAAATAGAGTGTTTTTTTGTTTTTTTTTTTTGGTTTGTTATGACAGGAATAATTATATTTGTAGGTTTTTTTCATTATGGACTTATCAGAGCAAAAAAAGAACAGCCTTTTCAGCTATTTTGAAATTCAAGGATGACCTAGTTCTGACTACGAGGAAAATAGGTCATAAAATTTAATCCTCATCATTTTTAAATTCTTTTTAAGAAGAAAAATTTACGCTTTTTAGAAACAATAGTTATTGCTGGTCTATTTTTCTACTGTTTTTTATCCGATTCAATACATCAGCCGCACTTGGATGAGTTTGTAAGGTACATGTCAATCTTTTATCACGATTGTTGAATGGAAGACACAAATACCATGTTTATTGATACACAATGTAGCATTTTGTAATGAACTGTCCTTTTAAACTCGTGCAATTACATCATACAGATTGACCTATTTAAGAATGTTTTCCCCATTTATTGGATCAACCCTGTATTTCTTTATTTGTTGCTCACTATCGACCAAGTGCGAATCGATGGGATCATTTTAAGAGTCTAAAAATAGATGCGATTCCTACAA
>MJUU01069532.1:31967-62185 GCA_002080025.1 Modiolus philippinarum | reverse complement strand
CGATATTCACGGTGTAAATTTTTAATAACAAAAATTAATTCATACGGATCACGTTTGTCGCTAAATAAAAGAATGCAACTGAGGATCATTGTGTGATTCATTTATTGATTATATCATATTTTATTTAATAAGTAAACACTCTTTTCATGTCATGATCGTTTCCTGTTTACCTTAGTTGCACTCTCTTTGGCAATACACATACGTCTATTTTTATCCAAAAAAAGTAGTCCCGACAGATTGACAAAAGTAGGCGTGGCCTAATATTTTACACTTCATTGACTGAACANCAAAGCAGACGATTTTTTTGCTTCCGATATTTACGATATTCACGGTGTAAATTTTTAATAACAAAAATTAATTCATACGGATCACGTTTGTCGCTAAATAAAAGAATGCAACTGAGGATCATTGTGTGATTCATTTATTGATTATATCATATTTTATTTAATAAGTAACACATGAATCTTTAAATCTTTTCATGTCATGATCGTTTCCTGTTTACCTTAGTTACACTCTCTTTGGCAATACACATACGTTTATTTTTATCCAAAAAAAGTAGTCCCGACAGATTGACAAAAGTAGGCGTGGCCTAATATTTTACACTTCATTGACTGAACAAGTAGTGTATTTCATATCACGTGAGCGCTTCTGCACCAATAATATTGCCGCATTTTTGAAGGACGTGAACATAATGTAATTATTGTAAATTGAAGTCAGCAATGATAAAACAAAATTGGCTCAAAATTAACTTTTAATTAGACAAAAATAATGATTTTACAAATTAAGTATACAATTTATGACATCTGACAATAATGAAGTCCAAGTAATAATCCAAATGAATAGTTCACTTAATTCCACCAATAAATGTCCAATAGAATAATCCTTATAATCCTCACTAAATAGTTGATAATAGATTCACAATAATTGATGTCGATTTCCAATACAAAAGATGTACGTGATAATCCTATATAAACTAACTAATCCTGTATAAAGTTATTGAACTGACTGACTTCGCCCTTTTCTGCTACCTTATACATTTGTATAAATACATTTATTATTTCTAGAAAAATCTATCCACAAGATATAACTAGAACATTCTAATCAACTAATTATCACATGACTAAATGATAGGCTGAATTGAAGCTGTAACATAAATTTCAAAATGTTGTAAAGCCAAAATCAGAGACAAACATTCTTTTTCAATTGTGGAGTAATTTCTCTGGTGTTTATTAAATTTTTTTGAAAAATAACAAATTGGATGGTCTATTCCATCTTTACCTTCTTGTAATAAAACACCGCCAACAGCAACATCACTGGCATCTACTGCTAACTTAAATTGACATTCAAAATTAGGTGTTGCTAAAACTTGCGCACTTTCTAGGATGGCTTTTAGTTCTTCAAATGACTCATCACAACATTTAGACCAAACAAACTTTACATTTTTTCTCAATAGTTTAGTCAAAGACTCACTAATTGAAGAAAAGTTTTCACAAAATTTTCTATAATATCCAGCCATTCCCAGAAAACGCATCAATTGTTTCTTATTCTCAGGTTTAGGAAAACTAGAAATAGCACTAATTTTAGCATCAATAGGTTTTACCTGACCCTGACCTACAACATGTCTCAAATAGTTTACATAGCACATCCAAATTCACTCTTTGAGAGGTTGACTGTTAGCATAGCACTGCTTAAACGTTCGAAAAATTTCGTAGTATCTGAAGATGTTCTTCCCAAGTGTCACTATATATAAGAATGTCATCAATGTATGCTTCACAACCGTCAATTCCAGAAATAACACTGTTGATGAGACGCTGAAAAGTTGCAAGCGAATTTTTCATGCCAAAAGCCATCACTTTGTATTGGAATAGTCCATCGCGTGTAACAAAAGCGGAAAGTTCTTTTGCAAGCTCTGTAAGAGGAACTTGATAAAATCCTTTCAATAAGTCAATTTTTGTAATGTATTTAGCATTTCCAATTTTATCAATACAGTCATCAATGCGCGGAATTGGAAATGAGTCAGTTTTTGTAACATTGTTTAATTTCTATAGTCCGTACACATACGATAAGTTCCATCAGGTTTTAGCACTAGAATACAAGGCGAGCTCCAATTGCTTTTGCTAGGTTCAATAAAGTCATTTTTTAACAATACTGAATTTCATCAGAAATTTTCAGAAATAACAATTCCACAAATTTTTCACCCAAACCTTCAAATGATGGAAATAGTAGGCAACGTCCAGTAAATAGCTCGCCCTAGTCCTATCCTCCCTCACAGTCAAAGAGACAATTTAAGTCGATTTCGTGTAATTATTGTAAGAAGGAAGGCCATTAAATATCTGACTGTTATAGGTTAAGCCAAAGGAAGGAAAGTTAAGTTAAACCCAGTGGTTTTGTTGAGTCGTCGCAATGTTTGCCTCATTTTGATACAGATGTGCATAGTTCTTTTTCTGAAGTGAGGTCTGTTTCTGATCCTGTTAGTAAGGTCGAGGTCAAATCCCCATCTTGTCCCATTATGGAGATTTTCGAACCATTTATTAATGATGGTTTTGTGTCGCTTTCGAGTGATTTTTGTAATTCTACATCTATTCGAATTCTAAGAGATACTGGAGCCTCTCAGTCTATTTTGTTGGCGGAAACCCTGCCGTTTGATGATATTTCTAGTACTGGTAGAAATGTTCTTATTAAAGGGGTAGATTCTAGTGGTTATACTGCTATTCCTCTCCATAATGTTTATTTGTCTTCGGATATTGTTTCTGGACCTGTGACCTTAGGTATCAAGTCATCATTGCCCTTTGAAGGTGTTCAACTTCTTCTTGGTAATGATTTAGCTGGGATAAAGTTAAAAGAAATCCTATTGTGACAGACAAGCCTTCATTTGATCAAGTTCCTGATTCTGTTGAACAGGAGTTTTCTGAGTTGTATCCTGCGTGTGCAGTTACTCGTTATATGAAAAAGAAATGTGTGGAAGTTCAGGAAGTTGATGAAAATAGCACTGATGGTTTTGATTTATCGGATACATTTATGAGTCAGTTTAGTGATGTTGGTGTTGAAACAAGCAAGCCTTTGGAGTTTTCTGATAGTTCTTTGGTTCAAGGTGATGGTTTTTCTATGTCTACGTTTGGCAGTGAGCAACATAAAGACCCTGAAATTTCATGTCTTTTCAATAGGGCTGTTGATGAAAGTGAGTCTATGCAAGAACCTGTTACTTATTTCACCAAAAATGGTATTCTTATGCGTAAATGGAGACCTTCTGATGTATCTGCTGATGCAGAATGGGCAATAAAGTATCAAATTGTAGTACCAAATGTGTATAAAGCTGAGATATTAAGCATGGCCCATGATACTCCCTTGACGGGACACCTAGGTATAAATAAGACTTAAAACAAAATTTTAAATTATTTTTATTGACCTAATCTTAGAAAAGATGTCTCTAATTATTGCAAGTCTTGTCATACATGTCAGTTAGTAGGGAAACCAAACCAAGTTATTCCAAAAGCACCTCTTCAACCAATACCTGCCTTTGAGGAGCCTTTTAGTAGAATATTAATAGATTGTGTAGGACCTTTTACAAAAACAAAATCTGGTAATCAGTACATGTTAACTATTATGTGTGCATCCACAAGGTTCCCTGAAGCTATTCCTTTAAGAAATATAAAGACCAAGACCATAGTTAGGGCTTTAACTAAATTTTTTACTTTGTTTGGCCTACCTAAATCTATTCAATTAGACCAAGGTTCAAACTTTATGTCAGGCATTTTCCAGCAAGTAATGCATGAATTAGGCATTAAACAGTACAGATCATTTGCATATCACCCTGAAAGTCAAGGTGCCTTAGAACGATTTCATCAAACTTTAAAAAATATGATGCGGACCTATTGTTTTGACACAGAGAAAGATTGGGATGAAGGAATTTCTTTTCTTTTATTTGCTGTAAGAGAAACAGTCCAGGAATCATTAGGTTTAAGCAAATTTGTATTAGTTTTTGGACACACAGTTAGGAGCCCACTCAAACTTTAAAGCGAGAAAATTTTATCTGATGAAATAATCCATAATCTCCTTGATTACGTTTCAGACTTTCGCACTAAACTTGTTGAAGCTTGTGAACTAGCCAATAAAAATCTTAAATCCAGTCAAGAATCTATGAAAGCCAAGTATGACCAAAATTCTGTAAAACGTTATTTTGACCCTTGTGATAAAGTAATTACTTTACTTCCTGTTCCTGGAAAGGCACTTGAAGCCAGATATTTTGGTCCATATATTGTTGAAAAGAAAATCAGTGATTTAAATTATATTAGTAGAACACCTGAAAGACGTAGACAAAACAGGTTGTGTCATGTCAATATGATAAAACCTTATATAGATAGAAATAGCACAAATATTGTACATTCTGTAAATATAGTTAGTGTTGACCCTGACAGTTCTAATAACGACTTTTGTGAAAAGATTGATTCGCCATCTATCACACCGAAGCTGGAAAATTCACAGAATCTACAAGATTTGGATTCGAAACTTCAACATTTACCAACGATTCAAAAAGAACAGTTAAAACAGTTACTCAGTGATTTTGAACATTTGTTTCCGGACATTCCGACAAGAACTGATAAAATATTATATGACGTTGATGTTGGTGATTCAGTACCGATAAAACAGCATCCATACCGACTGAATCCGATCAAACAAAAGTACCTGCATTTTTGCAAACATTGCAAACATTGCAAACATTGCGACGACTCAACAAAACCACTGGGTTTAACTTAACTTTCCTTCCTTTGGCTTAACCTATAACAGTCAGATATTTAATG
The DNA here is from genome assembly GCA_002080025.1 of Modiolus philippinarum. NCBI lineage: Eukaryota > Metazoa > Mollusca > Bivalvia > Mytilida > Modiolidae > Modiolus > Modiolus philippinarum. The sequence continues at coordinate 57,386 of MJUU01069532.1, read as the reverse complement.
GCCTTCCTTCTTACAATAATTACACGAAATCGACTTAAATTGTCTCTTTGACTGTGAGGGAGGATAGGACTAGGGCGAGCTATTTACTGGACGTTGCCTACTATTTCCATCATTTGAAGGTTTGGGTGAAAAATTTGTGGAATTGTTATTTCTGAAAATTTCTGATGAAATTCAGTATTGTTAAAAAATGACTTTATTGAACCTAGCAAAAGCAATTGGAGCTCGCCTTGTATTCTAGTGCTAAAACCTGATGGAACTTCATCAATGTTCACAAGTTTATTAAAAAATTGTGTTTTATGTGTAAGTGAAAAATCATCAGTTAAACGTGCAGCAATTTCCAAAGTTTCAGCTTTTTGTTCATCAATAAAAGTTTTAATGTCAGTATTAATACATCTTTTAAACTCTTCAATTAAAACTAACTGGCGTAATTTCTCATGATTGTTACTTCTTTTCTTTGATGAACACCAACGATCAAATAGTTGCTCTTTTGTTCTAGCAAACTCTACATAGGTTTGGTCACTCTGTTTTTCTGCATTCCTAAATTTTTGGCGGTAGCTTCAGGGAGCAGTTCATAGGCTTTAAGAATTAACTCTTTTACAGTGTCATAATCTGAAGCCTGTTCTACTGACAACTGAGTGTAAATTTCCCTGGCTTTACCAATTAACACACTTTGTAATAACATTGACCAATCATGTTTTGGTCACTTTAAATTCTGAGCTATTTTTTCAAAATGCAGAACATATTTGTCAACATCCTTTTCTTGAAAAGGAGGGACCAACCTGATATTTTTAGCAACATCAAATGTCTGAGAATTCTGAGAAAGGTGCTGATTCTTTTCAGCAAATTCCAATTTTTTCATTTCTAATTGAAAATTTAGCTCTCTTTCTTTTTCTTGCTGTTCAATTTCTAATTTTCTTTCTCTTTCGTGTCTTTCTATTTCTAATTTTCTTTCTCTTTCCTGTCTCTCTATTTCTAATTTTCTTTCCTCTCTTTCTAATTCTAATTTTCTTATTTCTAATTCTTTCTGAATTTCTAATTTTTTTATTTCCAAATCAGATGTTTGAATGCCAAAAGTCGCCAAAACAGATTTATCAAAATAATCTTCTTCAACCAAATAGTTTTCAATCACATTTTGAATTTCAAATTTTCTCATTCCAGATTTGACGTTTAATTTCAAAAGTTTTCCTAAAATAATTAATTCATCCTTTTTAAGCTTCTCAAAATTCTCCACCTGACACGTAGACATTAATTGTTCTGGATCAAATGGCATTTTGTAAAAAAAATTTATTTCTGACTTTTTAAAAAAATTTCTTTTTACAAAAATATAATAATTTCTTTCTTAAACAATTTCGAATGTCCCGGACGATAGCCCCCAATTTCTGTTATTTGGCAGAAACGACCAATAAATTATTGTAAATTGAAGTCAGCAAAGATAAAACAAAATTGGCTCAAAATTAACTTTTAATTAGACAAAAATAATGATTTTACAAATTAAGTATACAATATATGACTTATCTGACAATAATGAAGTCCAAGTAATAATCCAAATGAATAGTTCACTTAATTCCACCAATAAATGTCCAATAGAATAATCTTTATAATCCTCACTAAAAGTTGATAATAGTTTCACAATAATTGATGTCGATTTCCACTACAAAAGATGTACGTGATAATCCTCTATAAACTAACTAATCCTGTATAAACTTATTGACCTGACTGACTTCGCCCTTTTCTGCTACCTTATATAAATGAATTTATTATTTCTAGAAAAATCTATCCACAAGATATAACTAGAACATTCTAATCAACTAATTATCACATGACTAAAATGATCATGTAAGGAAAACCTCTAGAAAAATCTATGTGTTAAAATCTGAATTTAAATTCTAGAATATTCCACATGTTCTAAGGTGTAATAACCTTGACCGTTGTTTATTGTAAACAAGTTACATAACTAGGCCAAACAAATTACATCATATTAAGGCTTTACAAAATAAAAACAATCAATACAATGTATTATAGAATATTTACAACATTAAATTACCTATAACAAACACAGGACTACCGTTAATTTTCAACGAGGCCTACAAAAATAAAAACAATAGTCCAATAACGTAGATTTTTGGATAAATCAACATTCAATACTTTCGGAGTAGTTGTAAACACATTACATGTATATTATATATGATATTATGGTGCAAAAGAGACAGTTTTTTTCCGATTTTGGTTAACAGAATAACACACAGTTACCTACATTACATACGTTTGGAAGAGGAAACCTTGGTGCATCGAAATGGAGATGTCGTACTCATTAGCTATGTTACATTTTATTTTAATCGGGGTGAAAGGTCAGTTCCTCAATTTTTGAAGTTTTCATGAACCATGAAGTAAGTTTCATCTGACCAATAAAACTTCAACAAAATTTGAAAATTCATTGTAAATTTTATTTAATTGGCTCCTATGTTTTTATTATGTTTGTCTTTTATCTTAATTCAACAAGTGTCAACGTTTGCATTTTGCTTGAAAGGTCCGTTATTTAAAGTTTTGCACTTCCACAATATGGGGGTTTGTACGGGTGGAAAGAACTCTGAATGTTTGTAAGACGACTCTTGAAAACAACCCTTAAATTAAATTTTACCCCAACCACCTAAGAAAAACAAATTTTAAGCGAATTAAATCGCACTTTTGTTACTGCTATAATTAAGTCAACCCCCCACCCCCCCTCCCAAAAAAAAATCATATACGGAAATAAAACTTTTTTTGTAATTGAAACGTTACCCTATTTTATTCTATGCAATGATATGGAAATGTCATTTTTTAACATAAAAGATATAAATGCTCGGAAATTCAAAAGGCAAATTGAGTATAGAGTCCCGTAATATGTCTTGACTTTTCCCTGTGAATCACTTTTGAAAAGAATTGATTATATTTATTTTGCAAAATGAAAATATCCAGTGATAAGGTTTGCATATCAACTAAAATTTTGACGTTTTATGCAAATTTGGGTTTTTTTATGATTACTCTGTGACGATGGACATTTCATCCCTGATTTATGAAACACATGTGCACTTTGTATTTGAATATTTGTTCAAATTGGAATATTTCGGAAATTAACCATAAATATTTCGCATTCAATGAAAATATTTTTAATTTGGATTTAAATTTACATTTGTACCAACAAGTAAATTTGATTTCCGCGTAAAGCCATTTCAACAACTTTTGTCTATTCAGTGCAAATAAAACCACAACATTGGAAATACAGAAATCGAAAGATGTACAAAAGGATCTAAAACCAAAATCAGCTACATGTAAGGTAATAGCATTGTATGCGGGAGAAACTACTTGGTTTAAAACAAGAATATTCTCATATAAATATTGTTAGCTAATTAAACTTAGTTAAGATAAATTATAAGATCCATCAAAAAATAACTTGCATTCTGTGGTTCAAACACTATTAACTAAATACCGAACTTTCTGTGAATTTTGCTTCTGCATTTTTCAACACCTTATGTCTCGTCAATGCACATAAAAATCACGATATATGGAAGGGGCGCACTACATTTTGGCAAAAATCATAACCATGACAATGCTACGTTTGAGCACAAAATAGTCACTTTCGGGCAAATCATATTTTTGTTACCTGAATCTTCCATACTTGTAATTACTGAAGGACATGGGTGAGAGACAAAAGGCGGCAAACTGCACCAGAAAAAAATTCGTTAAAAGTGTAAGCTTAAGGTACAGAGCCAGAATGGATATTCCTTAGCTATTAAACGATGGTGATACTAGCTTCTTCACATGTACACAGTTTTATAGTTTGAGAGATAGATTTTAGTGCCTTTAAGTCCGATTTTAGTGCTTTTTTTAAGTCAATTTTTAATGGTTTTTTTATTGGATGATTGAACTTACAAAATATGCAGTTTATTAAAAGACTTATCTTGCTCAAAATCCTACTTCCACCTCCCAGTGGTTTGCAGGGGGCAGACGATATCTGACGAGCGTAAGAGGTATTAAAGAGCAACATATATAACTTTACTTTTTTATCATGTAAAGTTGGGTGCAGTGATAACCTCTCACAAAGTTAACTTAGAACCGTTCTAATGACTGCTCAAAGTTAACTTAGAACTGTTCTAGAACAGTTCTAGAGCTGCTCTAGAAAAGTGTTCTAAACAACGGCAGTAGAATACCGAATGAACAAAGGAGTGAAATTCACAAAAATCGAAGTCTAAAGACAGGGCAAAAACGATAACACAGAAAACAATGACGTTAGAAACAAAAACAATGACGTTAGACAGATACAAAGCACAGAAACAGAAATTACAACATTCAGAACAAAGGCACTCACAGTGTGAACTCCAGTGAAACTGAGAGTGACACCATTTGCTCCGGAAGGGTAAGTATGTCCTGCTATGTTAACAGCACCCGTCACACTGTTAGTGGTTCAATCCGGGAAAATGTCAAAGTTGGTAGTCAAATCCGGGAAGACGTGAATCTAGCTGAAAATGTCCACTTTCATTTGGGATACTGACACGTCATATATTTCAATGATGCTATGGTGACGGCCATAGAATTTCTTGAGGGATGAAATTGACAAAAGTTGAACAAATCCCTGACTAATCAGCTTTAGGGAGAGTGTTTTTGCTCTGTTCAAAAATCACTGTACAAACTACATGCTCGACAGTAACGAATCAACTGTAAATGTGCACTCCATAAGCTGGAGAGGTAGGTATATTGCTGCTAAGAAAGGGAAAGTTCATAATGGGGAAATTAAAATCATCACGCTTGTCATATAGCTTAGATTTCAAACGTCCATCCTCATCAATATACAGTAAAAGATCTAGGTACGAAGCTGAAGTAGGTGTTTCAGTTGTTTCTAAAAGCAGTCATAAAGTAGAACAGTTCTAAAAGCAGTCATCGAGTAGAACTTTTCTAAAAGCGCTCATAACCTGTTCTAAAAGCAGTCATGGTCTTCCGTATGACTGCTTTTAGAACTGTTCTAAGTTAACTTAAAAAATGACCGTTTTTATTACCACTTTTAGAACTGTTCTGTCTTATGACCACTTTTAGAACTGCTCTTTTCTACGTCTGCTCTAAGTTAACTTCAAGTTAACTTAGAATTGTTTCTAAGTTAACTTGAAGTTAACTTGGATGAGAGGTTATGACTGCACCCAAATGTATTTCAGCATCTTGTTACTATTTTATGAAAACATATTTTCGCCCAAACGTAACATTTTATACATAAGAATAACTCAGGTAAGAAAATTTTTTTTTTTGCCCAAACGTTACATTTTATTTGCCCAAACGTATACATTTCTTTGCCCAAACGTATACATTTCTTTGCCCAAATTTAATGCCGATTTGCCCAAATGTAAAACGCCGATGTGGAAGACCATTAACTTAAAGATGTTTTAAATCTGAAAGAGGACAAATAACCAAATTACTATCTAGAGAAAATGCCAAATCAACCGAGGACAGCGCTTTACATTACGGAGATAATCCTTAGTTTAAACAAATTTACTAAAATTTAAATTGTTGTAAGTTTATAAATAACATTTGTTTTCAGACGAACAATTAAGATTTAAAATAAAATATAAAAAAGAAAGGAAATGGGGCAAATGTCAAGGATACAACATCCCATATCCAGGTTAAAACGACAAAAAACAAAACATCTAGGGGTCACCATATGGTCTTCAACACAGTGAGGAACCTCACACCATATAGTAAGCCCTAAATGGCCCCGAAAAGGTAAAAAAGTGAATAAATCAATGGAAACAAACCACATCCAATAACCCAAATATCAAGAAACTAAAATTTTATAAGAAAACAAGGACAAGCCAACGACCAACATATTCCTGACTTGGGACAGGCGCAAAAAACTATTTTTGGCCGTCTGTATATATATATTGCCCACATCTCCCGATTTTGATTGCCAAGTTTTCTTACAAACAACTCGATGAGTGCCCTGTGATCGTTTATATGTTGTATTGTCTATTCATTGGTCCCTTTGTCGGGCAATGGATGACAGTGCTTGTAAGAGTACTTCGCCCGATATGTTATGCTTGTTGACAACCCCGCATCCATCAAAATAATGAAATAAAGGGGATTCATGTGGCGTTGTTCGACATTTAGGAAGTGAATTCCGCTTAAACCGGTGCTAGGGGCCGTCTTGAACTTACTATGAGGTAAGAGCGTTTGCTTTTTGTTGAAGGCCTCATAGTGACTTCAAGATGAAGAACAACAATCAAAGCGTTGTTCCATTTGCTTAATCTTACCACGTATTTATAGGGATTTTGTCCCATGTACATTTACTCCATATCCATTCATTTGTTTATTTACTTAAATAATCTTCAATTTAATTTGAAAACGGAATACATTTCCTTTCTATAAACTTTTATATTTATTACTGCAAAGTGTAATTAAGTTGATCTGTGGTTCAAATAAATGTTTCAAGTATTGACTTTCACGTGAACAGCTTTTTATTTGCATATTAGGAAATGCTACTGTTATCTATAACTTTGAAGATACCATATCCAAATTCTCTTAAATGGTATACTTTACAACGGGGGAAATCGAATAAAACGTGACAACAGGAATTTTCTACGACAGCTAAAATATAAAATTTAATAGTTCTTTTCATCCTTTAAAACAAAAATTAGCGCTGAACTGGCATCTTTTTGGACCTGGATTCCATAATATAAAACGTTTCTCCTTGTTAGTAAATTAGTATAATGTTAATGAATTATCATGTATGTGGTTCGTTTAAAATAGACAAATGACAACTTGCTTTTACCTTATCAACATTTCAAAAAACACTTTGCAGAATGTAAACTAGTTTTACCAGTAATGAAGGTTTTCAATAAATGCAACAAATGAGCAATCCTTCAATAGAATATTAAATTGACAGGTATTATTTGAAACAAAACAAAGCCATTGTCAAAAGAATCGTGGTAAAAAAATTAATTCAAAATCTAACTTTGTCCTTCGGAAACATGATGCGCTATTGGCTCCTGATTTTCCCCTGAATTACAAATATAATTTGTGTATTTTTATTATTCATCTTTACGTGATTTTAAAATAATATATTATATTTTATGGCATAATTACTCTTTGCAGTAATAGATAGATATAAACGTTTATAGAACGGGAATATTTATTCTTTTTTTCTCAAATTTGTTACCGGAAAGCCCCTTCCCTCGTTACCCGGGAGATTTATTGTTCTTTGACAGCTGTTCTTGTTACAGAAGAGTTTTAATACACTCTGTTATGAAATATTTGTAACCTATTTTTTAAATCGTCATAAGATGAAGATGTGAACACTTTTGTCATCTTTGAAAATCAGACAAATTTCATCTGTGATCTGTGTAGAACTACCTAACTAATTACGCTACGGATACTATATTAGGGTGCAAGCCGTGCAAAAACAATATGTAGATTATTTTCCGCGTTTCAGTAAACTGAATCACTTGAAGACATTTCATACAATTATTGACTTTGATGAAGGTTGCAACCGAGATTTATGAATCTGAAAAAAAGTTATATTCATCGAGCTGAAAGCGAGGTGAATATTGCTTTTTGAGGGTTGATAAATCCCTGTTACAGCAATCTTTTCAAAGACATTTGTTATTTTTTTTTATATGATTATAGATAGAGACAGAAGTGTCGTATAGCCGTTTATTTTGACGGGTGTAAAATTTGGCGGTTTTAAAGAGAAAATGTATGCGAAAAACTAAATATTATAAAATATTTCCTTTGTTACTAAAAAGAAGTGAGTTTCTGTTTATAATAAGTGCTGATCAAGCTGATCAAGCTGAAATATTAAAGAAAAGAATGATAAATGTCCTTTGATTTAAAATGTTTTTTATTACCATTAATCAATTATTTAGTATTTACGTGGAATTTTTACTAGTATCTGCATTTTCAGTAAGTTTAAATATTTGCCACTTTCACAGCTTTTTCTTGAATACAAACTAAAGACATGTGCAATACATAAAGATATCCATACCGTTATGATATATTAATTGATGCCAAAGGGTCATGATTTAAAAATGTTCAAATATATAAACTGTAGAATAAAATTTGGCGGAATCTATTTTGGCGAATTAAACTAACCACTAAAAACGCCAAAATAACCACTCCGCAAATATAACCCACTAAAGCGTAATCAAGAAGCAATTTTTTTTTTTTTTTTTTTTTTTATAACAAAGACACTGAAGTAAACCGTGAATTTAGTAATTCATTCTGTATAAATTGTATGAATAAAATTAATTTCATCTTTAATTTGAATTTCAATAACATTAAAAATCAACCACTGCTATTCTTTCCTAAATTTGTTTGACTATGGAAATCTGGATTTTTTTTATCTATTTTGAGCTTGTTGCAGGGTGACATAACATTCCAGACAACCTGTGAGATATTTTAGCCCTTTTGATTGGCCTTTTACGTACTCAATACTTCTCAAGCTGTTTTCAGCCAATAAGAATCATATAATAATCAACTATATTAAACTATTGAAAGTTATTTAGCAGCCGTAATAACTTCCAATAGTCATCATTTCGATACTTTATCGTTTTACTCCAGAACTAATGAAGCGCTTGGAAAATGGTATTTTAATACTATTGAAAATAACAAACAGAAAATTTCTGCGAATTTTGTTTTAGCATGTGGCCGTTTCGACAACTTCTGTCGCTTTACTGGAAATCAAATCTGAATATTTGGGTCTTGGAAGACAAGATAATAGCATTATCCAAAAGCCTGATTAGACCAGGATTATTTTGACGCAATTTTCACTAAAGCAACGTCAGTTGTTGAAATGACCAATATGCAGAAATTTAATTACGGTAACTTTTGGTATTTTTTTATTTAAAAACATACAGTGCACATTACTTTTCATTGCTTTTGTCCGGAAAATTTTATGAATTTAACTCAATTACAATATCTTAATTTCAGTTTGTTAAAACTTAACTAGTATCTCCCTCATGCATAGCTATGTCCGTATATGATTTCGGCTTTCTATCGGTAATTTGTTCTCTATCAGCTTTTACACATATTTCGATTTTAGGTTTCCAAATGTTTTGATTTGATCTGCACTAAAGAGACATAAGTTGTCGAAATGCGCATATGCAGAAACTAAATTTACAGTAACTTTTGTATTTTGTTATTTGCTCCAAAATAACCACGCATTACTTTTTTTTAAAATATTGATTTTGAAATCAAGCTACTAATTATACATAAGTTCTTAAATAACAATATTTTTCCTGTAAAATATTTTATTATCAAACAAAGCTTACAAGTGTATATAAGGTCCAAAATTCATGAGTGAAATATTCGCCGTTAGAGAGAATTCATAAATTTTCGTAAAAGCTTCAAAATTTTAATTTGAATCATTCAATACGAGATGGCACTTTTCCTGTGAAAATTTAAAATTGCTTGCATTTGAATTTCCAAGTACATTTTTGTACATGTAGATAGATTGACTTTAAACCTGGAATTTCCCAGTCCAAGTACATGTAGATAGATTTACTTCTAAGTCTATATATATCTAAACTACTGATTTAGGAACCCTTTCAGGTATCTACAAAAGCCTAGACGAGAATTCCTAAAAGTTATTTCTAAATACTTTTAAATGCTTCATTCTTAGAATTAAGTTTTGAATTTTTTATTCTCGATACTTTTAAATCCTTTATCCCTTGACTACGGAAGCCATGGAGGAACATTTTTAGTTAATACTTTTCATTTTTGTTATCCCTTATTCGTTAAAATACAAAAAGCACCTGATCAAGGCATCGGATATCATTAATGCTTTTTAAGTGCATGTGGAAAATTAACTTGAAAATAAGAATAAAGTGATAAGTATTGAGGTTTAAGAAATAAAAATAATCCAATTTAATCGAATTAAAGTAAGTTTTACGTATTTAAACAGTTAAAAAAACTAAAATACAACAACATCGGGTCTTGGAAGAAAAGATATATTATTTACTCTTACAGAAAAAATGTAGCAACACTACATCGATATTTTGATTTCAATTTAAATTTTATATGAAATAAGTTGTTTTTAAACAACAATGCTACAAAATGCTTTTGAGGGAGGGGGGGGGGCGTGGAAGTTCAAAAATTACAAACATTTGTTTATCTCAATACTGATTAAATTACATTTATTTTTAGTTATATATTGTTCACTTAAACCTCTTTAAAACAGGTAAACTTATAGGTTGCACTCAAGTAAATAGCCACAATGTAAATTCCCATACGAACTCCCTGAATAGCAAATGCTGTCACCCAGAAGTGAGGAAGTTTCATAAAGATTTATATTTCTTTGAAAAGATGACATGTACCACTTTTTTTCCAAGAATAAAAAACAGGGCTGTGCGGCACATTTCCCCACATTAATTTTAATTGGTTTGGTCTTGGGGTTAGAAAATGACCTTTATCAATCAGCCACCAAACAAATCTTTCAAGACCTCATTTTACTGATTTTCACTATCTTAATACATGTAAGTGGCATTTGCTAATGAGTTCCTACCGGTCATTTCCGCAAAGAATGCAGGGGTTGATGCGCCATAAATGCGGTTTAACCCTCCATTTCAGTTGAAATGCCGGTACCAAGTCAGGGCCATTGCGGTCGACAATATTACCAGTAGTTTCCACCTGAGTTGTCTTCTATCCCAAATACTTTGCTATTTGACAATTCTGTTCTGTAATTTTGTTATTACCCACATTTACAGATTAAGAGAAAGGAAATAAAAATTAAGAATGACGAAATAAGAATTAAACTAAAAACTTAAGAAGTAATTGAAAATTTATCTTTAGATTTAGGAAATAAGTACTTTGGGGGAATTAGATTTGGTTAATTAATACCATAGATTTGTGTAGTGTTAAACTGTCTTGTATATCTGTGAAAGAATTCGGTTTGATTCATAGGAGAACACAAAACTTCTCCATTCAAAATATTTTGATTAGAGAAAGTTTATCTTTTATCTTGTTTAAAAATATTTGAAAAAAAAATCAAGTTTTTAAATTGTTTGACGAAGTATTGTATAAGCCCTTTTAATTTGCCATACAAAAACATGTCATACAAGGATCGATTGAAATATTATCGAATTTGATTAATATACTTTTCGAGTTGATAGTAATATAACAAATAAGATTGCAAAATATATCAAGAGAATACACCAAAAAAAAAAGAGAGAGAGCAAGAGAAAATATTTCATTATCAAAAGAAAATCGATGGTAAAAAGTATTCTTGAGAGAATATCACATATGGAAACACAATCATAATTCCGAATTTCTTTTTTTTTTATTTGTGTGTGTGTGTGGGGGGGGGGGGGTAATTTCTAAATGTAATGCTGATCATTCTGTTTATAATGCCAAATTACTTGCACTTGACTCGATGAGTGCCCTGTGGTTTTTTATATGTGTCAATTGTGTTTTTATTAGTCCACTTGTCCGACAACGGATGACATCAGTTGTAAGAACACTTTGCCAGATAATTTTATGTTTGTTGACAACCCTGCATCCATAAACAAAACGAAGATACATGGATGTAGCGTTTCTCGACATCTGGCAATAGGGTCTGTAAGTCTCGTCATGTGACACCGAGATTTCACGATAAAATTGAAATTCGAAAACGTTTCCCGCCAAAACATGACGTTTTTGGATTATGACATTCAATTTTTTGTTTGGTACGTCATATATTGTCGTGACAAATGCAACTTTCGGGTACAAAAATTGTACCCGGAAGTTTCAAAATTGAACGAGACTTACATACCCTATGAATTCCACTCAAACCGGTGTTAGGGGCCGTATTTAACCTACTATGAGTTATGTGCACAGCTGAAGGCCTCATAGTGACTTCAAGATGAAGAACAACAATAAAAAAAATGTTCACTTGCTTTGTTTAACCATGTATTTGTAGCGTCTTTGACTCATGTGCATTTACTCCATATCCTTTCATTGTTAATATAAGACTGGATTTGTCTTTCCTGCAATGTTGAGTCGTAAAAAATCCCATTACAAGAGATGTATGCTCTCGACGCATTTATGGTGTACTTGTTCTTGAGAGAATATCTCATATGGGTACACTATCATAATTTCAAATTTTGAAATTTTATTTTTATTTTATTTTTTTTTTTTTTTGTAATTTCCAAAAAATGTAATTCTGAACATTCTGTGTATAGTGCCCACAACTCTTATTTTCATAGGGTCTGTAAGTCTTGTCATGTGACACCGAGAAATCACGATAAAATTGCAATTTGAAAACGTTTCCCGCCGCAGTATGACGTTGCAGGGTTATGACGTCCGAATATTTTGCTTGAAACGTCATATGTTTTTGTTGAAAATGCAACTTCCGGGTAAAAATCATGTACCCAGAAGTTCCAAAATTAAAGGAGACTTACAGACCCTATTGCGGTCGACAATTCTGACGGTGGTTTCCACATGATTTGTCTTTTTTTCTCATGAAATTCGGCTCTTGACCACTCTGTTCCGTAATTTTTCTTGTAATTGACTAAATGAGTGCCCTGTGGTTGTTAATATGTGGTAATTATTTTTTATAATTCTACCTTATGATAGAATGCTGAAATTTAATTGGTTGAATACCGGTGTAGTTTTGACAAATCCATGAAATTTCAAGCAAGTTTTCAAGCAGCGGGGTATTTGCCTAAAAATTTGTCACTTTTTACCCTCTGCCGGGATATTTGCTAAAAAATTTGGCTTTTTTAACCTTTCACTGAGACGCTTGTAAAAAATTTAAAAACAACGTCATCTGTGCGCTTTAAATAAAGTCATTCGGTAGAATTATACAGATATATCATTTTTTTCGGGGAATTTGTGAAAAATACCAGTCTCGAGAATGCAATTTCCCTCGACCGTAGGGCTTGGGAAATATAACATCTCTCGACTGGTATTTTTTGCAAATTCCCCTCCCAAACATGATATATCTGTTCATTAGTCTTCTTTTTGGGTAACGGATAAAAGTAGTTGTAAGAAAGCTTTGCCAGTGAATTTTATGTTTGAGAAGATACATGGATGCAGCGTTGCTCGAAAGTTAGCAATTATTGCTCAAACCGGTTCAAGGGTCCGTTTTGAACTTACTGTGAGGTATGAGCGTAGCTCATTGTTGAAGGCCTCATGGTGACTGCAAGATGAAGAACCACAATAAAAGCGTTGTTCTGTTGCTTGGTGTAATCCTGTCTATGTAGAAAGTTTGTCTCGTAAGTATTTAGTCCATATCCTTTTATTGTCAATATTTTGTGAGAAAATTGAAAAAGAATTATTTTATAGGTTTATGGGATACAAGTGATGAAAAGTAAGTGAGAACCGAACTGTCAATCCAACACGAATAATCCAATGACAACGGCAACATTGGAAACAACAAAGAAACAGAGACAACATGCGTACGGCACAGAAAAGAAAAATGAAGACACACAACCAAAAAGATGAAATACAGGGACCCAATTAAAACCATGGTTGAGATCACGTGCACCGGAAGAGTAAGCGTCTCCTACTTCTGATAAGACATTTTGTGGAAAACTAATGTTTCAATGGTTATAACATTAGGAATGAATGTGTCAAATTAAATAGAATTTAATTATATATTTTTTAGAATGCCCCAAAGGATGTATAAAATGAAATAACAATATATGAGAAAAAATAAGGAGGTAAATGAGCAAGATAGTATGATACATTATAAGGGTACGCATATCCTGATGACGATTTCATAAATTATCCATTGCTTCAGAATGGAGTATCGTAAACGGCACTCTGGTAGCTAGTATAAAAGTATGTATTTTGACACATTTGATTACATTTGTAAATTATTGTCAAAGAAAATACGGAGGATTCGTTTCCCTTTTAAATAAATAATAAATATAATCTGTTCAATGGCATTCAACCATCAATTATCATGTAATAACGAATATGTATTGTCTTAATATTGTTTCGTGATTATCATTTACGAATTCATAAAGGTGTTATCTATGGCAAGCAAGAGTCACAAAAAAAATTGAGAAAACGGGTGTCTCGTCGAGATATGGAGTTTCTCTTTGTCGAAATACCCATCAATTCTGGCTATTCCGCCATGTAAGAGATCATGACAATGAAAAGTGAAGAATTTAAGAGTAAAAATGCATAGAACTGCAGAGAATTAAAGAGAATATCTTGACAAATTGGATATAGTAGGACAAAATTCTGCAAAGAATTGCGGAAAATCTCTCATGCAGTCTAATATAAAGGTTTCCCAGTAGAGAATGGCGAATAATCTTTCAGTAGTCAAATACTTAGGAAAAGCTTAATGGTGAATTGCAGACAATCCCATGCAGTTTATTATGAAAGAAAAACTTTGCGTAGATTGCGGAAAATCATTCAGTAGTCTAATACTTAGGAAAACGTTTGCGGAAAATTGTGGAGAATCTTGCCGTAGTCTTCTTCTAAGGAAGTAGTTTGTGGAGAATTGCACAGAATCTTTCAGTAGTCTTATCCTTAGGAATAAAGTCGGCGGAGAATATATCAGTAATCTAATTCTTAGAAAAAAATGGCTGAGAATTGTGGACAATCTTTCAGTAGTCTATGCTTAGATAAAGTTGGCGGAACATTGTGGATAATCTTTCAGTACTATAATACTTCGGAAAAAGATGGCGGAGAATTGCATAGAATCTTTCAGTAGTCTAATATTTGGGAAAAAAGTCGCGGAAAGTTGCGGAGAATCTTTCAGTAGTCTATGCTTAGGAAACAGTTTGCGGAAAATTGCAAAGAATCTTTTAGTAGTTTTATACTTAGGAAAAAGCTTGCGGTGAATTGCAGAGAATCTTTCAGTAGTCTTAGACTTAGGAAATAGTTTGCGGAGAATCTTTAGGTAGTCTAATTCCTAGGAAAAAAGTTTGTGGAGAATTGCGGAGAATCTTTCAGTAGTCTTCTACTTAGGAAAAAGTTTGAGGAGAATCTTTCGGAATTCCAATACTAAGGAAAAAGTTTGTAGAGAATTGCGGAGAATCATTCAGTAGTCAAAGACTTAGGAAAAAATTTGAGGAGAATCTTTCGGAATTCCAATACTTAGGAAAAAGTTTGTAGAGAATTGCGGAGAATCTTTCAGTAGTCAAAGACTTAGGAAATAGTTTCCGGAGAATTGCGCAGAATCTTTCAGCAGTCTAGTACTCAGGAAAAAGTTTGCGGAGAATCTTTTAGTAGTCTTCTACTAAGGAAAAAATTTGCGGAGAATTGCGGAGAATCTTTCATTAGTCTGATACTTAGTGTAAAGACTTTGCGGAGAATTGCAGAGAATCTTTCAGTAGTCGTTTGCTTAGGAAAAGGGTTGCGAAAAACTGCGGAGAATCCTTCAGTCCTCTACTACTTGGGAAAAAGTTTGCAGAAAAGTAGCAAAATCTTCTTAGCAATCTTAACAGAGGGAAAAGTTAGCGGAAAATTGCGGATAATCTTTCAGGAGTCAAATTTAGAAAAAAGTATGCAGAGAATCGCGGATAATCTTCCAAGCAGTCTAATACATAGAAAAAGTCAGCAGGGAACTGCGGAAAATCTCCCAAGCAGTCTGATACTTAAGCGAAAAGTCAGCTGAGAATTTCGTAGAATCTTTCAGTAGTCTAATACATAGAAAAAAGTTTGCAGAGAATTACAGAAAATCTTTCAGTAGTCTTCTACTTAGGAAAAAAAATAGCAGAGAATTAAGTAATATCTTACATTAGTCCAATACTATATATTAAGTGATGTAGTAGGGTGAGGTTTTTGAAATTCATAAAAAAACCATTCGGATTTCTCGGATTTTATCTGTCATTACTATGTAATATTTTTTGTCCCATTACACCCAATTTTCTAGTCATAAAAGGCTTCAGTTTAAGGTCGGCAAGTAAAATTTTATTAGATTGTAGATTTTCCCTCCCGGAGATAGAAATGGTAATAATTCCATGTTATACTAAGGTTAAAGTCCAAGAGAGCATTTTCCCGCCATGTTATCAACTGTGAAATATCTAGAAAACGAGGCCAGTTACCTATCAATATCTTGAGTCGAAATCATTCCTTTACAAATACCTTTTCCGTTTATGGTATCAATTTGAAATCGTAGATTTATTTAATTTAACCTTACTATATCCTTAATGGCATTTTATTTTTGTTCATATTTCTTTGCTATTTGTGTATATATGTTGTATTTTTTCTTAAATATTATTGTCAATGATGGAATGTTTAGTGAAAATTATTGTCAAGTTATACATGTATGTATATATTTCTGCAAATGTAGTATAATTATTCAAATATTTATGATACATAGGGGTCATCTCCATTTTCTATTAGATCAGTCGGATGTTACAAAATGGGTGTAGGTAAAGAGTAATACCGCATGAGAATTGGCCTTTTTTCTTTCAAAGTTAATTAAAATAAGAAACTTAAACTTGATTATTGAGACCTTTTCTGTGTCTATATCATGTACTTTGCCAGTAACAAAACTAAAGCATTATGTACTATTGCTCTTGTTCAATTTATATTGTCTTATTACGAGATTGAGTAAAAATTATCCACATTTTCATAGAGAGAGAAGTAAAAAATTTACTGATTCTAACGTACAGTATTGGTTGCTAGCTAGTCTTGGCTTTCAAATTGTGCTCTTAATTATTATTATTCAGACCCTTCTCATTATTGGTAACATAGAAACTAATCCTGGTCCTGAACAAGATATGACTGATGATACAAGTGAAAGCACTGTATCGTCAAATGCATCTAGTATTTGTGAATTGTTTTCTACTTCTATCATTCATGCATCTTAATATACAAAGTTCAATCCCAAAATTAGAACTAATTGGAGTAGAGGATGAAGACTTTGATATACTATCCTTTACAGAGATTTGGCTTAACAGGCATCATTCCGACGAGTCTAGTGAAATACAAAAAAACCCTGAAAAAATTGGCGGTGGGGTAATTATTTACGTTAAACAAAACATTTTTGCTATTAGAAGGCCAGATTTAGAAATTTCTTGCATTGAGTCAGTGTGGATAGAACTCAAATTTAAAGAGAAAAAAGTTTTGCAGGGTACCTTTTATGTGCTACCCCATAGTTCTATAGCAATTTGGAATAACATTGATAAATCTTTGAAGGAGGTTAATATTCCTCATGTTATTATAACAGGAGATTTTAATGATGATCAATAAAATGTGAATCATACGAAAATTAAAAACATTGCCATGCGATCTTACCTTCATCAACTCATTGATGAACAAGCGCACTTCAATGAGCATTCGTCGTCCCTCCAAGACTTTATATTGGTAAATATTGTTAATTTTGTACCTTATTCTGCTGTGGGGCCTCCATTATGAACACGGTATCACTGTCCAGTGTTTGGTTTCATTAATGCCACGAAAACAATTTCAAGATCATTCAAGCGTAAATTTTGGTCATATGAAAATTTAATCAATACAGACATTTACTTTCAGAGGTAGATTGGGATTTAATACTAACCACCGATAACATTGACAGAATTACAACGGACATTTCAAAAAGTATACTAAGTGTGGCTGAGGTTACTATACCTAATAGAATAGTGACTATTCGGAAAAATGAGCCTAAATGGATAAATAATGAAATACATAAACGATTGCGTAGGGAGAATAGGTTACATAAAAAAGCTAAAAGGTCCAATAGCTCAATTGATTGTACAAAGTTCCACAAAATTAGAAATAGTCTTAATTCATTAATTAGGAAAACCAAAGACGGATACCGGGAACAAGTTCTAAAAAACTGTCACAAGATAGTCCATCATCTCGCAACTGGTGGAAAAGCTGCGAACAGATATCTGGTATTAGATCCTCAGATTCTGGTATACCGCCTTCAGTAAAAAAAAATGACGAATTGATTGTTAATGATCTTGACAAGGCACATGAATTAAATGATTTCTTTGTCACACAAACTGTCTTAGATGATTCTCAGTCTGTACTGCCAGACCTTTCCGATATTAACCATCAATTAAACAATATTGTTGTTAGCGAAAATGAAGTTGAGGATGTCATTAATATTTTGAATACAAATAAAGCTTCTAGTCCTGACTTAATAAGTCCGAAACCATTGAAAGAAGGCTGTCCTCAGCTTAAAAAAACCACTCTGTAAATAGTTTAACATGTCGCTGTCGCGGTGCTACTTTCCAAGTGAATAGCAGAAAGCAAAATTAATCCCTTTTAAAAATAATAATCCAAGTGAAGTTAAAAACTATAGACCGATTTCTCTTTTATGTGTAATTTCTAAATGTATGGAAAGGTGTGTTTATAAACATGGTCATAACTTCTTTTAAGAATATGATATTATTACTCCAAATCAGTCTGGTTTTACAAAGGTTGACTCTACTATCAATCAACTTGTAAATATTTCTAATGAGTTTGGTAAAGCTTTGGATAGTGGAAAAGAAGTCCGAGCAGTATTTTGTGATATCAGTAAAGCGTTTGATCGAGTATGGCATGGGGGTTTAATATTCAAGTTAAAACAGTATGGGATTTCATGGAATGTATTGAGATGGTTTGAAAATTATCTTTCTGGGTGTTTACAAGAAGGAAATTAAGGCGGGTGTTCCCCAAGGTTCTTTATTAGGTTCTTTATTGTTTATTGTCTTTATTAATGATATAATCACAGACATACAGGCTTGTATTAAACTGTTTGCCGACGACACTAGTATATATATAACGATTGAGTCTCCTCAAAGTTCAGGTGATTTACTTAATGACGATCTTAAAAAAATCTAGAGAGGTCTCATCAGTGGCTTGTTCAATTGAACCCAAATAAAACTGAGTCGATGATTATTTCTAGAAAATCTATGAAACCTGCCCATCCTTCCCTTCATATAGATAATCATGTTCTTCAAGATGTAGTCACACATAAAGATCTAGGTATTATTTTTGCAAAACAATGGTACATGGCACGATCACATTGATTATATAGTCAAAAAAGCTTACACTAGAATTAACCTTCTGTGAAAATTTCGATTTGTCATTGATAGGTTTACACTAGAGAAAATGTATTTATCTTATATTAGACCTATACTCGAAAATGTCGATGTTGTTTGGGATAATACGAACCAAACCTTGATAAATAAAATAGAAATGTTCAGCTGGATGCTGCCCGTATTGTTACAGGAGCAACCAAACTTACTTCGATTCAAAAACTTGAGAGAGAGAAGCAAAAGACATAAAGTTATTTTATTCTATAAAATTAGGAGATAGCCATACTTTATTTTAGGATCTGAGGGGGTAAATCGTAGATTTTACTGTCGCAAACTGAGTTTTCCGGCGACGCGTTAGCGGAGCCGGAAAACGGATGTTTGCGACAGTAAAATCTTAGATTTACCCCTGAAGATCCTAAAATACAGTTTGGTTATCTCCATTCTAATGCAAATCCCAAAAAAATCATTTAAAATAGATTTTAAAATCACAGGAAGTTCGGTATGCGTCTGCGCAATTACGTCGCTATTGGTTCCGACGGTAAATCGTCGAATTTACCCCCTCAAAATTCTCACGCCATCCAATCAAAATTAGCGTTACAAACATAAGTGCATTAGAATTATTAATAACTTGACTCCGCAGTACTTAAGGAATATGCTTCCGAGTCAAATATCTAATCAACATAATCATCACACTCGCCAATTTCTAAATATCTCAGGAATAAGGAATAGACCTAATTTTTATGCTGACTATTTTTCCCTCTACTATACAGTTGTGGAGCAATTTACCTACTGATATACGTAATTCGTCTTCGCTAAACATTTTCAAAAATAGTGTCGCAGAGAAAATTTCAACACTTAGTTATTTTTATACAGGTACTCGTATGGTACAAATACTGCATGCAAGATTGAGAATGGGTTGTCGTTCACTTAATCATCACTTATTTGTTCCTAACACTGTCGATACTCCTCTCTGCTTTTGTGGGGAAGTTGAGTCTACAAGCCATTTTTATCAACATGTAACAGATACAATGAGTTGCGAAATTTAACTATTTTAACTATAGATTATCCCGTTACACTAAATATTAAACTCCTATTATATGGGTCAGACAAACTGTCTCCAGACAGAATAAAGAAATTTTCTTGTTGGTACAGAAAATATTAAAAAGTAAAAGATTCTTATCATGAGTTTATTTTTTCTTCTGTTGTGGTTTTTTGTCTGCATCTTCTAACATTCCATCAAAACACATTTATTTTTATTATAATATTTATTGTTGTGGTTGCAATAATATACATTCCCGAAACATGTGCTAAACATAATATTTGTATTAGAATTATCCATATGTAAATAGGAGACGGACTTGCATAAGCTTTAATAGCTTGTTTCCTGATCCTTTCACTTTGTATTTGTATGTTGTCATACATATTTGTCTTTATCTTGTGAATAAATATATTTAAACCAATACTTCAGAAAAAGTTTGTGGAGATTTGCGGAAAATCTCCAAAGCAGTCTAATAGGGAAAAGTCAGTGTTAGTGGAGAATTGCGGAGAATCCCTCTGAGGTCAAATACTTAGGAAACATTTTGCGCATAATCATTCCCTTACTATCATCCTTGCCCTTACTCTTTATATAACCCTATAGCCCTTTTACTTAATTTTAAACTGAATTCTTTTCATCCTATTATCCTAACCATACTCCTGACTATAACTCTAACCCTTTCCATGACTATAACTCTAACCCTTTCCATGACTATAACTCTAACCCTTTCTATGACTATAATCCTAACCCTTTCCCTTTTATAACTCTAACCTTATTACTGACTATTACCCTAACAATTTCCCTAATTATAACTCTAACCCTTTTCCTGATTATAACTCTAACCCTTTTCCCTCAATATACAAAAATTGTAACACTAACCCTTTCCCTGACTTAATTACCCTTGCCATTTCCCTAAATATAACCCTTACCCTTTCCCTGACTATAACTCTAACCCTTCACATGACTATAATCCCAACCCTTTCCCTAATATATCTCTAACCCTTTCCTGAATATAAATATAACCATATCCCTAAATATTACCCTTACCATTTCCTTGACTATAACCCTAACCATTTCCCTAAATATAACCTTGAGCATTTCCCTTAATATAACTCTAACCCTTTCCCTGACTATAACTCTAACCCTTTCCATGACTATAATCCTAACCATTTCCCTAAATATAACTCTTACCCTTTCCTTGACTATAACCCTAACCATTTCCCTGACTATAACCCTAACCATTTCTCTAAATATAACCCTAACCATTTTCCTAAATATAACCCTAACCCTTTCTCTTGACTATAACCATGATAACCCTTACTATTTCCCTGACTATAACCATTAACTTTCCGTTAATAATTATCCCAAACTCCTTCCCTGAATATAACCTTAACCCTTTTCCTTAATATAACCCTTTCCCTCACTATTACCCTAAATGAAATAAATGGGACAACAGGAAACACCTACAATGGCTGAAAATTATAATTACATGCCACAATCTGCTAGGGAACTACACAGGAAAACACAATTAAGGCAAAAGACAAACGTTAACAGCGATAGGAACTCGGGACAGCCGGACTTGGTACCGGCACTAGCAAAAGCCAGCGGTAGGGTTAAACCGGTTTATGGGTACCCAAACCTTCACTTATCTGTCCCGTTTCCCTATAGTATAGTAAACATACGAATAAAACCCAATACAGGTAGACTACTAACTCCATGACCACAATCTTGAAATGAGAGAATTTGACAATACGTAATTTTGAAAGATGGGTCAAGGGGTGCTCACCGCTAACCCTTATTCTGACTATAACCCTAACCCATATTCTGACTATAACCCTATCCCTTATTCTGACTATAACCCTAACCCTTTTCCTTAATCATGTTAATATAACATTTACACCATTTAAATTCTTATATTTTCCCTGAATATAACCATAGCTCTTTCCCTCAATTTAATCAAATCCATTCTGTTAAATTACCCTGCCCTTTTTCTTATACCGTATAGCGGGTAATTTTCGCAAGGTTCTAATTTTCGCTATATTCGCGGGGGTTTTGGAAGCGCGAAAATAAAAACTCGCGAAATCAAAGTCAGTTTATCTTTATACATGCCTTTCCCTTACACAATTTTTATTCGCGAAAATTGATGACCGCTAAAATTGAATACCTCTATTCAGGAAATGCATTGCGAAATTTGGCGACCGCGAAAATTACCTGCTGTACGGTATTTAAGCATTCTTTATCATAAGTATTAGACTTTTGGGGACATTCTCCGTAATTCTCTGCTTACTTTTTCCTGACTATGAGACTGCTTGGTAGATTTTACACAATTCTCCGATTGATTTTTCTTGCCTAAGTATTAGATTGCTTGTTAGATTCTCCGCAATTCCCAACTGAATTTTTCCTAGATATTAGACTGCTTGGTAGATATTACGCAATTCAGGAAACGCGCAAATACTGTAAACCTATTAATTTTGGCGGCTGCTCTCCTCCATTCTCCACTGACTTTTTCCTATGTGCTATACAGCCTTCAAAGATCTACGCTAACTGACCCTATTTATAAGTATTGGACTACTTGTGATATTCTCTGCCTTTTCTTAAGTATTAGATGACTTACAGATTCTCCGCAATTCTTTGTCGGACTTTTTCCTAAGCAAAAGACTGCTTGGGAGATTCTCAGCAATTCTCTGCAGACTTTTCTTACTAATAGACTGCTTAGAAGATTTTCCGTAATTCTCTGATGCCCTTTTCCCACGTATAAGACATTGTTTTAGAGATTCTTAGAGATTCTAAGCAATTTACCGCAACCTTTTTTGACCACTAAGAGAGGCACCTTAAGAGATTCTCCGCTGACACTTTCTTATGCATTATACTGCCTTGGAGATTATCCACAATTCTTTCTCAACTTTCTCTAAGTATATACTACTTGAAAGATTCTCTGCAATTCTCAAACGACTACTTTCTAAGTATCGAAAAAAACCGAAAGAATCTACGCAATTTTTCACTGACCTTTTCCTAAGTATAAGATTGCTTTGGAGATTCACCATTCTCCTCTTACTTTTTTCGGTAGATAGGTAGAATGCATAGGAGATTTTTATGTTAGTATTTTTCATGATCTCTTACATGAAGTATGAAAATTATCTCGGCCCGGTTACAATGTATCTCTTCAAAATACTAGATTTGTCTTTCGAAATACAAAATTTCTGACCAAAAACCCTAATTTTCGAGATCGAAATCCGTTTGAATTTGGGATTTTAATTACCAATCGTTATAAAATTGCTAAAGGTCTCTGTCCTTGCTAAGGAGCAAGATTTGAAGCTCTTGCCCTGAAAAAAACCTAATAGCTGTTTTTTTAGCCAGGAGGCATAACTGAATCATTGATAAAATCTAATTTGTTTAAATTTCGTTTAATTTTTACTGTATTTAGAATATCTTAAGTGCAATGTGAAGCCGAAAGTTGAATGTCATTTAAAAAGGTGTATTTTAACACTGATTTAGATGTTGGAATACACGTTCCTACTAATCGATTCATTCTTCTTACAAGGCCCAAGCTCTCAGGTGGATGAAACTGAGAAATTTAACTGGCTTACTTAATGAAATTCCACAAGAAACTAAATCTGATGGTTTTGATACTATATTTCATCTCTTGTCGTGAATGGTTAGAATAAGGAAACATCTCGACGAAATTGCAGGGTCGAAAAACATACAATGTCAATCAAAATTAAGGGTTTTAAGCAAGTAACTAGGTTTCATACAGCCGGAATTATGGTTTTTCAACGAATGCAAGCAACAATATATCTCGTAGTTGGGGAAGGGGCTTTCAAGAGACTATTCATCCCGTTCATGATTGAGATAAGGGGTATTTGAGCGGAGAAACTAGAAAATCGAATGAGAACACGGTATCTACACTTCATGTCAGAATTCCTGATTTTATGCGACTTTGGCATGCCATAGTTTAACAATCTGTTATAACGATTTCTCGAAATTGTTATATCGAATTCTGGAATTTGTTATAACGAATTCTAGAATTTGTTATAACAAATTTAATTTGTAATAACAAATTCTAAAATCTGTTATAACGAATTAAACAATTTATTATAACGAATTAAATTCGTTATAACAAATTCTAGAATTTGTTAAAACGAATTCTTGAATTTGTTATATCGAATTAAATTTGTTACAACAAATTCAAAATCTGTTATAACGAATTCAAAAATTTGTTATAACGAATTAAATTCGTTATAACAAATTCTAAAATTTGTTAAAACGAATTCCTGAATTTGCTATAACGAATTAAATTTGTTATAACAAATTTAAAAATCTGTTATAACGAATTCAAAATTTTGTTATAACGAAGTAAAAAATGTGTTATAACAGATTCCAAAATTTGATAGGTCTTATATGGCTTCCGTATCCATGGCATGATAAACATGGATGTAGCGTTACTCCTCATCTAGCAATGAATTGCACTGAAGAGACATAAGTTGTCGAAATGCGCATATGCAGAATTTAAATTCACAGTAACTTCGGTATTTAGTCATTTGTTACCACTGGGTCGATGCCACTGCTGGTGGACTGTAAGTCTCCGAGGGTATTCACCAGCCCAGTAGTCAGTACTTCGGTGCTGATCCGAAAGCCGATTATATTTGGAACCTTACAATATCTAAATTTTTGTAGGATCACTTGAACTTGACGACCACAATACTGGAATACTATTATTGTCCACAATACTGGAATAAAAATTTTATTCCAGTATTGTTGAAAAATTTTAATTTTGTATATTGTTTTATGAATAATGTATTTATGACATGTATGAAGTGTTATATAAATGTATAAAAAGTAATTATTTATGGCAAAGTTTGAGTTTCTGTATGTGTATTGTGAATTCCAGGTGTAATTATGACATGTATTAAAAAAGATTATATTGTTAATTATAGAAATATGTATTGAATGATTACCTCCTTGATTGAACGAACTAACGATGTTTTTATAACGTTCAATATCATTAGGTAATATTTCATTGGTGATGTTATGTCATGTTTTTATATTGTCAGAAGTTAATAAAATATAATGTGTTTATCTTTTAACGATATACACTTCATACTTGAAACAATAAACACAAGATATGGCATTAAATAATTCGCCACTGCTGTTGTCAGGTGTCAAACACTGCTGCAATCAGAAGAGATAGCCTCATCTGGTCAATGGTCTTGGTGTCCATGGGTGCGTGGGTACTCAGCATGTTGATAGTTTGGTTATGTCTAGATGTGGCGATTTCTGCCTTAAGTTGTTCACGGGTCGTCTTGAGTATGTTCTTTATCACTGTCTGAACCTGGAATGTCTTTTGTATTGGTACTCTGTCTCGTCGGTCTTTCTTGTTCTTTTGACCTGGTGTCCTGTTCCTACTTTCGTCGGCGGGAAACTGTACGGCATGTTTGCTCTTACAGTGGTGCGAGTCTTGTC
>MJUU01069532.1:500-31571 GCA_002080025.1 Modiolus philippinarum | reverse complement strand
CTCTCTTTAATATTCTTTTTATCCTATAACGTATCATACCCTATAAACTTGTATTTATAAAATATGAACTTGGTGACCACAATACTGGTACAATACTGGAACACAATACTGGAATAAAATTTTTATTCCAGTATTGTGGACAATACTAGTATTCCAGTATTGTGGTCGCCAAGTTCAAGTGATCCTTTTTGTAAATTTTGTTGAAAACAAAGGAGTATCTCCCTCATGCAAAGCTCTGTCCTTAGCTAATTATGGCTTTACATTTAGATCAAATTGGTTATTTGTCCTCTATTAGTTTTCAAACATCTTTGAGTTTATGGTTTTCCAAACGTTTAGATTTTATCTGCACTGAAGACACATAAGTTGTCGAAATGCGCATATGCAGAATTTAAATTCACAGTAACTTCGGTATTTAGTCATTTGCACTCAAACCGGTGCTACGGGCCGTGTTCAACTTGCTGTGAGATATGAGCAAAGCCCATTGTTGAAGGCCTCATGATGACTTCAAGATGATTCCTTGATTTTACCATGAAGTTTAAAGAGACTTTATCTCATGCACATTTATTCAATATCCCTTCATCGATTCTCTAATGCAAATGTTACATACATTTTCTCACTCTTTAAGGGATTCGTAGTAGGGGGTGAACACATCATATTGCATGAAGTGTGTTGCGTTGTTAGCAAAATTCATATCAATTGCACAAATAATTATAATCATGCTTGTTGCACCCTTTAAAAAGAAATTTTAAACCTTGCTTTTTGCGTTATTAATATTTCAAAAAGCACTTTGCATCCTATAAATCAAGTTTTATCACTTATAAATGTTTTCGCTCAGTAGTTTAAAAACTTTAATTATTTATTCTTTTTGGTCCCCTATGGGCTTCCATAGAATAAATATGTAACAGATGCAATTATCATTTATCTGAAACAAAACTAAAATATAGTCAAAAGAATCATGTTAAAATTTAATGTCCATTCGGAAACATGATACAAAATTGGCTCCTAATTTTCTCCTTGTGTGGCCAACACAACTTCAATTTTGAATATCATTTTACTTCATTCGATTTATATTCGCACAATTGTGGGTTATTTAATAGTGAGAAATATTTTTAGAACTTACAAAGTCCATGCCTGTATTCAACTTCATGAGTATTTCTAATTCTTATGATATCTTACGCGTTGACCTGTAAAAAATAAGTGATATTTCTACAACAAACCGGTAACGGATCTGTATGAAGATGAAATATAATTTAATGCAACACACTATAGAAAAGGATTTACGTTCAGAAAAAATATGAATGCAAATAAATCTTTACAAATTCCTTAATCCTTCAGGCGGATAAATGAAACAATAGAAACCGACCTCTCGTTTAAGGAGATAGAAATATTATTTTTTGATTGTTTACCCTAGATGCATATTTATAAAAGTTATTTCCCTGGATTTTTTTCTATATCTATATTTTAATTTTATATCAAAACAATATAAATTGTCACTTGTGAATATATTGCGTCACATACAATGCATAAATCGGTATTACAGCCCAATACAGTGTACAACTTTCAAAATGGATCCCCCAAAAGGCCATCTTTTGATTTCGACCAAAATTTGTATACGGATCGCCAATAAACCTATCAATGCATGTTCAAATTTTCATATTCATTCTTTGAAGCATTTCTTCAGTATAGTAGTTCAAACAATATCTATTTTTTATTGCCGATAAATTCGTTCTGAAGTTCCCTTTAGGAATCAATTTCATCTAAAAACAAAACAGCAACGAATTACCCAAATGTAACATTCTAATATTACAGTACCAAATTCTAATAAACAGTTGCAAAAATCAGTAATAAAAACTCCTTTAATTGTCCACGTTAATTTCAAAGTTAATACTAATATTTATCATAGGGGAGCTAAAACTATAAACGAAAATTCATTTCCTTCCTACCTAGAAACTTGAAAGAAATTGATTCTAAAAAAGGCCATATTCAGAAATAAATTTAATATGAAAAGGAAAGAAAATGGGGTAAATGTCAAGGAGACAACATCCCATATCCAGGTTAAAACGACCCAAAACAAAACATCTAGGGGTCACCATATGGTCTTCAACACAGTGAGGAACCTCACACCATATAGTAAGCCCTAAATGGCCCCGAAAGGTAAAAAAGTAAATAAATCAATGGAAACAAACTTTGTTTATAAGATGTATAATTGTATATTAAATAATGCTACAAAATATTGTTTCTGCCTATGCCCTGTGAAAGGGCCTTTGATATTTCCTTTTTCGTGTAGATTTGCCAGTCACACAGAGACAGGTTTAAAACAATTTTCCCAATAAAACAACGTCGATATGTGCATTTCCCATATATATGTTCCATGCAGTGAGATTGCCACACAGAAACACAAAATAAATGCAATGTTAAAACGTAGCACAAACTTCAAAAATTTAATCGTTTTATTTCGGTTGCTTTGTCATCATGCATCTTGTATATTTGAAGAGGCTAAGATAAACAGATGCAAGGGAGACAATTTATGCGAAGCACTTTTCCAACCTGCTTTCATACGAAGCCGACACAATAGCCAATAATAACTGTATGTCCATTCAGTGACTTTTTTATCCCCCTGTCCAATGTATAAGATTTGGAAATGGTCGAATACAAATGGGAAAGATTTTAGCTGTGACATTTCTTACACATATTAGTGATAGCATGTTTTGAATAGAGATTAATACATAGCTTTTTCTAAATCAACACGGTTATCATCATGAGACTCCCATATCAGCCCGAGGCTGATATGGAAAAGCCCATGTCTTAATCTGTTTATTATATACTTCCAATTAGGAGTTATCATCACACCCGGGCGGTCTGATATGGCCATATCAGACTGGGTATATGATATGGACTGTAAACTTCCGGCTATATTACATATGCAACACAGAAAATATCTTCGCTAAGTATGTAATAAATTGAAATATTGATCTAATCTATCAAAAATTGCACAGCTGTCATGGTATATTTTATTGCATGGTACGTGTTGTTATTTTTTAACAGAAAGGAAGGCAACCGGGTTCAGGATACACGAAATTCTTGCATTAGTCAAATATACCAGCAAATTTCGTAAAAAAGCTTTCACTTCAAATGAATTTTAAATCTTGTGATGCTACAATAGTTATTGCATAACTGAACAAAGTAAAACGATATAAAGAAAATGGTATGGGAAACTTAGTTTAACCTTGGACCCTATGAGAAACCACATTCAAAGATCGCCTCCTATAAAACTACTTGGCTAATTGAAACAAAACCTGATCACAACTATCCTTCACACTGACAAAAAAAATAATTACTTAAATTTACTTAAAACGAGTATTTTCTTTTACTCAAAATAAGTAATTTTTAAGTAGAATAGTTTGCACAAGGATTAGTAATTATAAGTAATTACAAGTATTCTTAAGTAGTGGTAAGTAATTCATTCAAGTAATTTCAAGTAATCAGAGTAAGTAATTCTATTCCAATCAATCTGAGTAATTTTTTAAGCCAACTAAGTAATCTAAAGAAGCAATTCTAAGTAATAACAATAAGTAATATCAAGCCAGTTGAGTAAATTAAAGTAATCTTAACGAGTAACATAAAGCCTGGTAAGTAATCAAAAGGAGTAAATGTAAGTAATGACAATGAGTAATATAAAGCCTGGTAAGTAATCAAAAGGAGTAAATGTAAGTAATCACAATGAGTAATATAAATCATGAGTAGTAATAAAAAGAAGTAAATGTAAGTAATCACAATTAGTAATATAAAGCCTTGGAAGTAATACAAAGTCGTAATCTTGAGTTATTACTATGAATAAAAACAAACTAGGTAAGTCATTAAATTTAGATGTAAATAGCAGAACAGGTAATTCCAAGCCTTTAAGTATTTCAGTAATAAAAGTTTCAAAAATAAAGAGCAATTTCAGTTATTGGATCAGGTATTTCATGTGCTTTTTCAAACCAATCCGGAGATTTAAAGCAAACACATCACATCATGTTAAAGTACCATTTCTAACGTTTTCCATTGTATATATTATATAAAAAGGACTATCTAGAACCAATCCGTGATTTTGTAACAGTTCATTCCTTCTGCCACGAATATTTTTTTTGAAAACCAATAACGGAATAACCCAGGATATTATTTCATACTATAAGAAGTGTGGTGTCTGAAGCATGTCCATTAAATATTTTCCATTCAAATATCAATGTATGGGTGTAGAAAATTCCAAAGGTGGTAGAATAACACATTTTGAAGAAATTATCGAACAATTTGTCACTTTGAGTCTCTGACTATACTGTATGATTTTCACTTGCTTTGGTTACTGTGCTATGGTTCCTGGTTTCTGATATTCACATAACATTACTTTCCCAAGTATTTCAGCTTCTTAATTCCAGTATTTCATTTACGTGCTTCCGTATTACAATTACTTGTCTCGAGTTACTTGTACCCGGTATTTCTTTTTTTTTTCAGTATTTCTATTACTTAATTCAACTGTTCTCTTTTTAAGTAAGTACAATTACTTATTTCTAATAGTTCTGTTTATCATTATTAACTATTTTTATTACGCAGATACTTCACTAAGATTCTTGAATTGAATAGAGTGGATAATAATCTAATGTAGCTAAAAATCTGCTGTTGTGTAATGTCACTGCTATAACTTCAGAAGGGAATGTAGTAAAATGAAAGATTTACCTGAAATAACAGAATTTACCACAAAGTATCGAATTCAAGTCTGATTAAATATGCAGTTTAGTAAATAAACGATGCTGTCCGTTATGTGTAAGTGTGTAACACACTAGCTGATTAGACTTATTACAGTTTTTACATATAAATGTCATGATTCAAAGCATTCCAAAGGGCTTATACATAACGTTTAGTCAATGTCATTCTCAACAAATCTTAAAATTCGCTAAGGGACCAACCATTTAACTTGAAAAGGGGGGGGGGTTATGTTTTTTTTCCTGGACAGAACATTTTTTTACGCTTCGCATTAAAAAAATATTTACTTTTTTTACTAGTATAAACAAAATATTATTGGAAAGAAAACCCTCTCCAGAATATTTTTTTCATCATTTTGCAGTTTCATTGTAATATGTGGATCATTAACCGACATTTAGCACGTCTCGTTAATTAGCCGACACGCTGTACGATAATAAATGTGCATGGCTTGTTTACATGAAATAAAATCTTGAAGTTGTTTTGTAATTACATAATGTTCTAAATCAAGATGCACGTGTACATTGGCGGATCCAAAGGAGAGGGGTTCCGGGGGTTGGAACCCCCCCTTTTTTCGGACAATCATATATTTTCTAATGCAAATCCTGGGGTTTTACTTTTTCGCGCCTCGCTCCGCTCGCCGATATTTTTCTTTCAATCAAATTTGGAACCCCCCTTTTCAAATTTCCTGGATCCGCGCCTGGTGTATATTAAGTATTACATACACAGTTACATGGTAATTCTGGAAACCATATAGAGGGTCTCATTGGGGTCTAAGCGTGACACGGGATCGACCGTTTTCCTGTAAGCGTGACTCGTGAAAGTCAAATAATTGTGCGTGAAAACGGGAAACGAAGTAGAGCGGGATACGTGAAATTAGATAAAAATGGTTCGGGAATTCGGGAAAAATAATAATTTTACTAAGCGGGAATTTCAGTTTTTCGTTATTAAAAATTTGAATGATCTTGAATGTATGTACGACTTACAATCAGTGACGTTCTGCAAGATACCATTTGATCTTCGATTTGATCTTGATGTTTTGTATTGGAAAATATAACAACGGAATATTGAATGGCCAGTGCCCAAAATCCGTAAGGGATGTGAGAAGTTCCGTTGGAACCTACTCGTACTACCGCATGTATATAAAAGGCTTTTCAGAAATAGCCAGATCCCCTCATAAGCTGACAGTTTAATATACAAGGGTCTGACCTATAATTGGTTTGAGAAGTCCTAATTTGGTTGGAGCAAAATCGTTTGTGTACGAGTTTAAGTTACTAAGAACGTTTTTTATTGATAAAAATGTTACCTTTCGGCAATGACTGAATAAATTCACCCTTCTCAGTCAATTTTGTTCAAAATATAAAATTTCGAAAGTTATTGAAAAAAAACATACTCGACCTACATTTTGAACTTCTGCGATATTTTTGAAAAGGTTTTTTAAGATCTTGATTAATATGAAAAAGACAGGAACTAGGGTAAATGTCAAGGAGACAACATCCCGTTATTGAAAAAGATTCAATTACATAATAATTGCCGAAAGGGAACACTTTTATCGACTAAAATGCTCTAAATAACCCAAATTGATACAGAAACGATTTTGCTCCAACCACATTAAAACTTCTCCAACCAATTAGGTTGGACCCCTTGATATATTAAATGTCACGAGAGTGTCAGGCGGCAATGGACGAACTTAAAAACTTTGTTGTGTAGGACAAAATATTCGGATACCCAGATACCAGTCAGTTAAACGTAAATATTAGACACCGATGCCTGCTCCTTTAGAATAGGAGCTGTATTATCTCAAGTACAGGATGACAAAGAGACCGTGATCTGGCTTATTTTAGTAAAACCAAAACACAATTATAGTGTAACTCGTCGTGAATTGCTTGCAGTAGTGTGCCTTTCCTTGTTAGGATAGATGATGGTGCCATTGACTGGCTTTTAAATTTCAAGGACCCTCATGGCCTTATTGTATCTCATTATGCAAGGTGTAAACACTTGATTCATTCAGGATGAAAAAAGTCTAAAATTGTTAAAATTCAACACTGAAACTGAAACTTTGTATGCATATAAATACTGTGTATTTAAAAGAAAGTTGAGACATATAAATTATGCATGTCCCAGCAGTAACTAACAAAATAGATAAATAAATGACAAAATAATGCCTTCCAATGTAAACAACCCTATACATAACGAGTTCGGGAAATTGACCAATCAAAATTAGCGATCAGCCTATTATGTTTTATCTATGAGAAAATAAAATCGCTGTCTAAACCCATCATTGCACGTGGAAACTTGGATTTAGCTTCATAAATTCATAGAACACTCAGCTTTCTATGTAATTTTACAGGAAAACTACCTTTTGCTACTGGAAAAGCGAGTTTCCTGGCACGAAAACTATGCTTCTCGAAGCCCGGTTTCAGTGAGGAAAACCCACATTTGTTCGGGGAAACTTGGGTTTAGCTTCAGAAACCCATTGGGTGCTGAGTAATGTATCTATTTCGAATCCGACACTGATTAGTCCGACAACTCTACTCTGAAAACGCTAAATAAAGAGAATCATTTTCTTTGAGATACAATTTATTAAAGGTGTGGAGGATGTTGGTGCCATCTTGCTTCTCAATCATGCCAACGAACGATGAACCAAGTTGACAAAAATCTTTAAGTTTGTGACAGAACAGCCTACCTGCATTGTAGTTAGGTAGATTTATATAGCCACTAAATTGACTAAGCTAACGGATCGATTCCTAAGCTCACTTGGATAGGTGGTTGGCTGGAGTGCTAGATGTCATGGGTTAGATCCCTGGAGGTGACTTTGTGATTTTTTATGGAGATTTGTGCTCTCAAAATAAATAATGAAAGAAATGGAGTGAATGCACATGAGACAGAGTCTCTGCAAATACATGGTAGAACCGAGTAAATTCACTTTTATAGTAACCATGTGTTCTTCAACAATAAGCTTTGCTCAAACCCCATTGTAAGTTCAGGACAGCCACTAACAGTGGTTTGGGTGGAATTCATTGTTACATGTCGAACAATGTCACATCAATGTATCTTTTCGTTTGGTCATGAATGCGGGAAAGATAACTGGCAATTGGTGTTATCCGTTTTCTGACAAAAAGACTAACAGAAGACAATCACAACATTTTAACAACCAACTCTT
Organism: Modiolus philippinarum; assembly: GCA_002080025.1. NCBI lineage: Eukaryota > Metazoa > Mollusca > Bivalvia > Mytilida > Modiolidae > Modiolus > Modiolus philippinarum. The sequence continues at coordinate 23,671 of MJUU01069532.1, read as the reverse complement.
TGGTCAATTGCAAGAAAACCTGGCATTATAAAATAGTAAGATGATGGCATTATAGGCAGGTGTTCAGAAATATATTTGGAAATTACAATAAACTGCTGCACCGAGAGCGCATGATAAGCATGTCCACTGTCAACTCGAACTTTATGGCATTGTTTGACCACAATAAAATTTTGATTGAAAAAAAAATCCAACAGAATTTGTGCCTTACCAAGTGTTTCCATTTAACAAATATCAAATTAATATGTAATTTAATGCATAGAAAAGGTGCAAAAAAAATTTTTTTGAAGAAAAATATTCAGTCCAAGGGCCATAACTGTCCACAAACAACATTCAACAGGAACCAAATTTAAACTTAATCAGAAATTAATAAACATTCAATCATATACCATATATTAAATCAACATGTTAACACATTGTAAAGAACAGGTGGAGAAACTGATGTTTTTCAGAAATAAAGTCCAAGGGCCCTAACTCCACACAAAATCAACCGACCATGACTAACCGTCTATCAACTAGATACTCTCATATACCAAATATCAAATCAAAATATCAAGCAGTTACAGAAAAAACCTCCGGAAACCTATATTTTTCAAAATTTCACCGAGTCCAAGGCCCATAACTCTCTACAAAACCCAACTGACTGGAATTAAATTTGAACTTGATCTGTATCTCACCTAGATATACTTATATACTAAATATCAAATCAGTTACAGAAAAAACTCCAGAAACCTATATTTTTCAAAATTTCACTTAGTCCAAGGGCCATAACTCTGTACAAAATCAATCGACCAGAACCAAATTTGAACTTGATCTGTATCTCATCTAGATATACTTATATACCAAATATCAAATCAATATGTCAAGGGGATACAGAAAAAACTCCAGAAACATATATTTTTTTCAAAATTTTATTAAGTCCAAGGGCCATAACTCTGTACAAAATAAACCGACCAGAACCAAATTCGAAGTTGATCTGTATCTCACCTAGATATACTCATATACCAAATATCAAATCAATATGTCAAGCAGTTACAGAAAAAAACTCTGGAAACCAAAAAGTTAACGGACGGACGGAGGCAATACCATAATACGTCCGTCTTTCGACGGGCGAATAAAAAATAAAATGTCAATATTTGAAAGTATTATAGCACATTCATTAGTTAAATTCTGTCAAGAACAAGTACACCATAACCGATATATATATATATAGATAGAGAGCACTGAAACCAAAGCGAAAATTCCAGTTATTTCGATATTCTTTAATGAATTAATGATCTCAAAATGGAAAACAGACCTGACTTAAAGAACATAACCTATCCTACACATTCCTACAATTTCTATAGAGTATTTTGATACATATATTTTTCCTAACCTTGTCAGAAGGACTATGTAAGATGTCATATCATCACTTGGCGCCCGGCGTCGTCGTTGATATTTTTTTAGCTCAACGACACATGACCCAAACAGTCAGTGGCTGTTGCTATATCAATTTTGCGTCGGTCTTCCGTTAACCTTTTTGACCAAATTTAACAAATATTCAGATATACTGTATGGGCATGTCCGGTACAAAAATGACTCAACCGTCATAATCCGATAAAAAAAGCCCGACCAAAAGCGTAGAACATAGTTTTAACATGGGACCTTTCGAGAAAACCGCATTATGATCATCACTTCTGAAAATCTCATGAAAATTCAATCATATCTTACAGGAATGATGTTTTGACTTCCTTCACAAAATTGCCAATTTCATTCCGACCCGACAAAAAAAAACCAAAAAAAAAAAACGTAGCTACCAGGAGGGAACATAATCTAATATTGAATTCTATGGGAAAATTGTTACCGATAAACCCTGTGGAAATGGTTCTTGAACATCAATTTAGCGGTTCTCAAAAAGAAAAAGAAAGGAAATTGGGTAAATGTCGAGGAGACAACATCCCATATCCAGGTTAAAACGACCCAAAACAAAACAGAAGTTCTTTCAGAGAAAAGTTTACAACGGACGAAAGAAAAGTGGTGTGATCACAAAGGTGGCTATAGTCAGGTAAGCTACTGCAGTATAAAACATAAGTAACATATTTCTTAAACCACGTGTCAGAATTAGCAAATAAATGTAAAAACTGCACTCCATATGTGATATGTTGTATTGGTAAAAATAATTTTGTGGGGCTAATTTTATTGGCATAACAAGTGTCGGACTAATGAGTGTTGGACCAATAAGTGTCGGACTATTGAGTGTCGGATTAATAAGTGTCGGACCGGTATATATCGGACTAATGAGTGTCGGACAAATGAGATGATCCCATCCGAATATATACACAAAAACGTATCACGGATTGCACATATCAATTTTCTAAATAGTAAATAAGCGTGACTCGGGAAAACCAAAAAATGATAAGCGGGATACGGGAATTTTACAAAACGATAAGCGGGATCCGGGATCAGGACCCCCCAATGAGACCCCCCATATAATTATTAATTTCTGATCTAGAATTTTAATTCATCTTGTATTCTAAGAAATAGACAACTATATATATGCTAAAAATTACTTAAAGTTGTCATGCTTTGCATACACCATAACAGTAAATGTCTCTGAAAGTAATGATAAAGAAACATCCCCCTTTTCTCATTTCTTCTTTGAATATATCTCGATTTAATCAAAGTTGCAAAATATAAACAATACCGGAAATGCAAAAAAACTGCCTTAATATTCAGAACAGTGATCTAAATAAATTTGTAAATACAATATTTTAAGATACTTATCTGATATTTTTTACACAGTACAAATTTCCTTTGTTCTCCAATATTTTGAATTATTCAAGGGAGATAATAAAAAATTATAAAGTCAAAACAAATCCGGACAATTAATCAGGCTTTGTCTTTAATATAGATTTTGACTTTCTACTGGTGTGAAACCACCATTTCATTTCTTTATCAATTACGAATTTTCAAATCTCCCTGGACAATTTATCTTAAGTTTAACCTTACCAAGACCATACCTGTCGTGACAGGCACTATATTATATCAATTTTCATCATACCTTTAAATCCTTCTAAGAGATTCCCGGTGTGTCGGGGAAAGCCACCTGTAAATACGTACCACGACGTCACAACATTGCGCAAAAATAGTCATTGGGAATTCCAATCCTTTAAGTGATCTAAAATTACACCTGCTCAATTGACCTTGTTATTGAAATAAACCTAATATATCAATTTTTAAATGGGTGTGTCATTCATCAAATTCCCTCGAATAGTTTTAATGATGCAAGAATACAAAATCAATCTTTAGATTCAAAAGGTCTATTTTCTCATACGTTACGTTCCAACTCTGATTGGCTGAATTGGTGGTTTGATACCTACAGTATAAATTGTATTTTTCTTTTAAGTAATAATTAATTATTGAATAATTGATTAGTAATATACAGTTGTAGTGTTGTTCTATGACTAATAAGTAATTTTTTAGTAAATTATTTGAAATTTGTAGTTTGCAAGTAAATGTTTTGCGTAGTTTTAAGCAAAAAATACAGTAAAAGATCTATCAACCCCAAAACTTATACATACCTGTCATAGTACATGGTAACCGAGCTGGTGCCGAGAATGGGAAGAAAATTTGGTCATCTGCAATCGGTTACTTAATTGTTCATTAATTTCCATACAATGTAGTTGTAATATGTCAGTGGATTATGAGACTTGAGTTTCGGTATATTGCTCTTCCCTTTACTTTACTCCTTCCTCATCAAGCAGAATCCAAACACTCGCACGTTATTTAGATGGATATATAATTAACGTTACGTTTCGTAAATAGTTAGTAAATATATATAATTGTTCTAAGTAATCATTTTACTTGAAAAAAGTAAACAAGACATTACTTAGTAATTCGTTAGTAATAGTAAGTTATAGTAAGTAATTGCTCAAGTAATTCTAAGCATTTATTTTACTTGAAATAAGTAATAAGTAATTACTAAGTAATTGTTAAGAATTAGTAAGTAATAACCAAGAAATAGTCAGTTATTATAAGTAATTAGTAAGTAATTATCAGTAATTGCCCAAGTAATTTTAAGTATTTCTATTACTTGAAATAAGTATTATGAAATTACTTAGTAATTTTTTATGAGTGCAATCGCTGTCTTTGAAAAAAATGCGTCTGGGCAGTCAGCGCCATATCTTAGGTGGTCACAAGCGGGGAACTTAGTTTAACATTGGACCCTATGGGAAAAGATATTCAAAGATCTTCTCTGAAACTACTATTCCTATTGGAACCAGACTTAGTTACGATGGTCCTTTGATGGCCCATTTTGAAAAAAGTGTCAAGGAAGTTAGATCTAAGAAATTCAACAACTGGAAGCATAGTTTTACAACTGCGTAAGGGAAATGCATACAGAGATAATTTGCTCTGACAAGTGGGCCAAACCACCCCGAGGTTTATTATCACACTAGAAAAATGATATCCTTTATCATTGATGTTATTGTTTATGCTAGCCTTGGACCAAGTGAGCTACAGGCTCTTGAGAGCCTATAGTCTAGTTTTAAGAAGTTAGCCGGTCTAACTTCTTCATCTGCTTCCCAAGTGAAGGGGCAAGTCAAACAGTGAGATCGCTTATATTTTAATGCCTGTATTTACAGGGAATTTGGGGAGTAGCACTCTAGAAAAAACTATTATTAATGTGCTGCTTCAGACTCTTTTTTTCTGAAGCCTGCAAATGGAGGCGAATCCTTGAAAACAATAGACATATGTTTTTTCAGAACTATTGGTTTGAAATAACTAAATACCGAAGTTACTGTGAATTTAATTTCTACATATGCGCATTTCGACAATCTATGTATCATCAGTGCAGACAAAATCTAAACGTTTGGAATACCATAAACTCAAAGATGCTTAAAAACTGATAGAGAACAAATAACCAATACGATCTAAATGTAAAGCCAAAATCAGCTAAGGACAGATCTTTGCATGAGGGAGATACTCCTTAGTTTCAACAAAATTTATAAAAATTTACGGATCAAAATGTGTTGAAAGCTTGTTATGGGGATAGTATGTTATGACGATCAGGACTAATGGAGCACGGTCGTCAACATTTCTCAACCTCTTCTACATAGCCTCAGATATGGTCACTCAAGAAACTGAAATCATAGCTCGATCCAAAATTTTGTTAGAGTAGCCCCTCTGAACAAAAAAGGATTTCATTCTGTTACATTGAGTCCTGAAATCCTACTCCCTACTACATATTCGACGAAGTCGCAAGAATTTTGACCTTGGAATGGCATCTTCTCATTACTTAGGATGACAAGACCCATTATTTAAGTAACAGGTGGCGTCGGTCGGTTTATTAAATACCTTAATTGTACAATTGATGTCGAAAAACGAGAGACTACCTTGCAAATATTAAAAGTGTATTTGATGGTCGGATCGTACGGGTCAATTAAAGACTCATCTTTACTATCAGAGTACACCAATATTTTCGTGTTTGATAATGTTCAGGATTTTTGCAGGTGATTTATGTCACACGTTAGTAAGTACTTTTCTTTCGTTTCCATCGCACCCATATCCAGGTTAAAACTACCCTAAAACGGTCTTCAACACAGTTATTTTTAATATGTACATCTGGTATTTATTTTTTTTGCTTTTTAATTGTGGCCCACCATACCAATTTAATTTTTTTAATTTACGCTGTGTCCATTGCACAACATAAATGTATAACCGCACTTTTGAAGAATGTTCTGGGCTATTGTTATACCCTCTGTCTGTCTATCCGTTCGTCTGTCTGTCCGTCCGCCCGTCACACTTTTCTTGTGACTCAAAACCCTCCTACATTTTCTGATATAGGAATTTAATTTTGTTGTAGAGTTGTTGCATATAGTCTGTAGATGCGCGATAGCTTTCAGAATTTTGATATTGCTCTTGGTGCAAACAAGAGGCCCCAAGATGTCAATTTTAAACATGTGGCATGTGACACAAACTCCTCCTACATTTATGAATTTATGGATTCAATTTTGTTGTAGAATTGTTCTATGTAGACTGTAGATGAGCAATAAGTTTTCGGATTTTTATCTTTATCTTGGTGCAAGCAAGAGGCCCCACGATTTCATTTTAACTAAGGCCAAAAAATTGTGGATTTTGTCACATGTGGCATGTGACACAAACTCCTCCTACATTTTTGAATTTAGTGATAAAATCTTTATGGAGAGATGTTGCATACAGTCTGTAGATTCGTTCGCAATAAGCTTTCGGAATTATGATTCCTGTTCCATCTTTGGTAAATTTCCTGAAAATGTTTAATACTCTTTTTTTTCATATGAAATTTCGAATAATTAGAAATCTAAAATGCGATTCCAAGTTTGGTAAATTTCCTGAAAGTCTCAAAGACCACTTATATTTTGGAATTCTACCATGCAACCATACCAAAATAATTTGTTCAGTTTAGGACAAACATTTTAACTAAATGGATTTCAAAAATATTTGATTCGTATTTTAGTATTTTTTACTAAAGTCTCAAAGACCATTTTTTTATATATTTTTTTTTAATTCTACCTAGCAACCATACTTAAATAGCTTCCTTAACTAAGGACAAACACTTTCATCAATTGGATTTCAAAAATATTTGATTCCAGTTTTGGTATATTTCCTGAAAGTCTCATTGACCACTTATTTTTTGGAATTCTACCTAGCACCCATACTTTAATAGTTTGTTTAGTTTAGGACAAACAGTTTAATCAATTTGATTTCCAATATATCTGATTCCAATCTTGATTAATTTCCTGAAAGTCTCAAAGACCATCTTTTTGGAATTCTTCCTTACATCCATATATCCTTATATTCGTTTTGTAACATAACAACTGTCAATACTTTGATTTCAAAAATATTGAGAAAAATTATGCCCATGGTGTAAAACAACTGTTTTCTGTGTCAAACAGGGAGTGCGGGGATAGCTGTCGTTCCGACAACCTCTAGTTTAATTTTTGCATGATTACACAGGTATGGGGTATATTATTTTAATTTTTTTTCCAGGAACAGGTGTGTGGAGTAGCCTCAAAGCCAACCCTTCTTTCTACATTGGTTATGTCGTGATTTTATGATTTGAAACCTAAATGTCATTTATACTGTCGATGATTTCCATGATTTTCAGCCCAGTAGTCAGTACTTCGGTGCTGACCCGAAAGCCGATTTTGTTTGGAAACTAACAATATCTAAATTTTTGTAAATTTTGTTGAAAACTAAGGAGAATCTCCCTCATGCAAAGCTCTGTCCTTAGCTGATTTTGGCTTTACATTTCGCTATCAGTTTTTAAACATCTTTGAGCTTATGGTCTTCCAAACATTTAGATTTTATCTGCACTGAAGAGACATAAGTTGTCGAAATGCGCATATGCAGAAAGTAAATTCACAGTAACTTAGGTATTTAGTTATTTCATCAACGACAGCAAATTCCCGTAAGAGTCCATTGGTTTATCTTGGCATTTTAACTTCGATAACTCGAATACCACTGATGTCTCGAACCCTTTTTCTGGACTCTTTGTTAAATTGAAACACAGTTCGACCTTGATAGCTGCTTGGGCGTTCGAGCAATCGAAGTTCGAATTTATTGAAAACTGGTTGTTGCTTTGCCGGTTCTTCATGTATTAAACCGTAATGATTCCCTATTCTTTTATTAAAAAGTCTAATTTTGAGAGCTTTTTCGATATAGTTCTAACTAGAAAGCCGACCTTCAGTGTAGCACATAATATATACATTGTGGTACCTTTATATAGCAAGTTACCCCCTGCCGCATTGTGAATACTGAGCAAAATAACAATTCTTACAACTTCTTTTTCACGAAATTACGAGACCATGGTAGTAGAGCACTGCACCTTTGACCACTTCTTTTTTGTGCATTCTGCGAAACTATGTTTATTTCACTTCAACATATGCAAATGAGTAACGATCTCTTGCACCTTAAATTACGTTTTTGTTTACCGAGAATATTTCTATGGTGCTTTCTTTGAAAAATTCATCATTTTCCCTCTTAATATGCAAATCAGATAAAGATTAACTTTAGACACCCTACACGACATCCTCAGTAGTCAACTTTTAAAATAATTGACGTTTGTAAATAAGTTGTATTTAACTTTTAACATTAACCATATCTTTGTTCACTTCACACTTACCATATGCAAATGAGTTTATAGTGTTTCTTCTTTTAATCGTTTGTCCCCGAGGGTATTCACCAACCCAGTAGTCAATATTTCGGTGCTGACCCGATTGTATTGAAACTTGCAATATCTAAATTTTGTAAAAAAAAAATTGTTTAAAACTAAGGAGTATCTCCCTTATGCATAGCTCTGTCCTTTTGAATTTTGGCTTTTCTTTTAGATCCTTTTGGTCATTTGTTCTCTATCAGCTTTTACATGTCTTCCGGTTAAGGAACTTCCAAATGTTTTGGTTTGATCTGTACTGATGAGACATAAATTGAAGAAATGCGCATATGCAGATAATAAATTAACAGTAACTTCGGTATTTTGTTACTTGTTTCTGGTTATTACAGCGAAATTCGAAACACATGCGCGTTTCATAAAGAGGCCTAAACAACAATATGCACTATCTGGTTGTTATTTGTGAATCAATTGGACGTCAATCACACACAATTCAAATGATATTCACCTGTTGATTAAATTGTATTGTGTTATATATGAAAATGATGTACTTATTAAATATTTATATTTGGAGCACTGCTTAAGTTCTTTGACTCATCCCCACTGTCCAATATGTGTACAGCATTGGACAAAACAAGATGGTAGACCATATTTGTCAAAAACGGTTCGGTATGAAGAAATGCTTATTTTTGTTGTGTATACGATGTTCTTTGATTGAAATAAAATACACTTGTGATCAAGAAGGTCTTGTTCAGTTTTTTTTTTCTTCGTGAAAGTTTTGCGAAATTGTTTTCACCCGGACGTCATCATTATTTATTTGTTTGTTTGTTTGTTGTTTTTTTCATATTCTTTTGTAATTTATCCTTTTGATAATAAATAACATATTTTCTCTTTAACAAATTAACAAATTTGAAAGTTTTAACGCATAAAATGAAAAATACATCCAAAAATACAGTTCTTTCTGAAATTAATTGGCATATGGAATCTGGAATTTTTATTTCTATTTTTAGCCCAAAACGGGTTGACATTACTGTCCACATAGCCTGTAGCTATTTATAGCACATTAGAGGTTGACATGATGCATACTCGGTACCTTTGAAAAGATTTTCAGCCAATTAGAAAACAGAAATAATACAATCTTATAATAAATATTTTTGTTGTGATATTTTGTATAAAGGTCACATAAATAAGCATTCTGGTGAAAGTTACAAGTGGAAAATCAATAGATTTAGATGTAAATGTTTCATCTATGTCCTTTTCAAAACAACCAGGGTCTTAAAATATGTTAAAAGAGGAGAAGTACACCACCCGCTTTAAACTAAATTGCAGGGGTTACATGATGTTTTACTAACAACTTAACGTACATACCAGCGATGTCGTAATGAAGCACTTATACCACAGTAATCCCACTAACTATTACATAGGTACTCCAAAGAAAAAATTGAATGTTCGCATTCAATGAATATAACGGTGCAAAAAGATAGTTATCTGCTTCCATAAAAAGAAATTAAACTTTTAATCTTCAAAAAAATAGATTAAGGATTAATTAACATAATTAAAAAATTGCAGTTTGTCCACTTCCGGTATTGGTTTTCTTCTCATTTACCAGTTCTATTAAGAGCTAAGGAAAAACTGGTTCCAAATTATTTAGAGTTACGACGCTTTGGCCACTAATTAAGATAAGCTACAACTAAAATTCAAGAAAATTGCAAAAACAAGTAAAAGTTAAAATTGCCGTGCACTTACGTGCATCCATGAATCTATTTTGAAATTTTGCAGTTGAAAAGTATGGGTTGTAATTGAAATACAACACTTAACGTGCATCTTCATGCACCATGTCATCATTATGTATTGGTGCAATGAAAATTGATAAATTATCAAACTTTGCTTACAAAAGTCTTCGTTGGAGTACTTATATTACATTAACTTTTATACCGGTATTGCTCTTGTAAAGCTGTAATTATCCTTTACTATATATTACAAATGATAAGACAACTAGTATGTCAATCGTTCGAAGAACAATTAAGAGGACTTTCCTAAAGTTGTGTCAGAATGTTCTCATTATCGATTCATAGGGGAAAACCAACATTCTAAGCTTAGTATGTTCATTTATAGACTCTACATTTTTTTCAATGTGACCTTGACATTTGACCTTGACGTCATTTTGAAGGTCAAGTCTACCTGAACATTTTTTGTACTAAATGTATGTTTGTATCTTCAATGGTATTTGAGCTATAGGCAAAAAACCCTTATTTATACATCGAAAATCGTTTTTTGGCCCAAAGTTTCCAAAACGGTTGGTCCAATGATTTTGGACCCAATGTAACCAATGTAGGTCTCAACAAGACACACGTTTTCTTCGTTACATTTCGTCAGCTATCTGTTACGGATTCCGAGTTAATCCGCTAACAAGTCTAGAGGTCAAAATAAAGGTCACCGATGACCTTTGACCTTGACCTTTTCAAATAGCCCCTGGAGAACCAAGAACAATGATGTAGGCCTCATGTCTCTATCACTTCCGGTTTGGGAGAAAATCATTGTTAAAAAAGCATCAAATTTTGCGGGGGCATAATTCCAGAATGGTTCATCGGACAATTTCAGACCAATAGTAACAAATCTTTGTCATGACCTAACGAACATTTTTCTAATTACACTTCATCAGCTATCTTTTATGGTTTCCAAGTTCATCTGCTAACAAGGTTTACCATGTTTGGTGATGTAACTCTGTTTAACACAATCTGTGCACACAGAAGCTATAGTTAATCGTCATATAAGCGGGAGGTTGATGCATCAATAAACCTGGTTTAACCCACCATTTTATTTATAAAATGCCCGTTCCAAGTCGGGATTATGACGGCTTGCCAAAAATGTTCTGTGTCGGATTGTGTTCCCCTGATTCAGTCGAAAGTTATACGGATTTTCCTTACTGGTCTCTTCCTTTGATCAATTCGGACTTTTATTGTCACTTTTATTATTTACTAAAAATAGATCGACTTCACAGGGTCAGTCTGTTCTATTCCAGCCATTTCTGAATAATGGTACCAAGTATCAAAGTGATATCTTTTAAGACTTTTTTGCAAATGTTAGAAGAAAAAAAAAGAAAAAAATAATAATCAGAAGAAATACAAGAAGGTCTTTCCACCAAAGTGGGAAAGACCTTAATGATAGGACAAATTTATTGTTGTCTAAGTTTCTGGATAAAAAATAATGAAAAATTGACCACACACTTATTTTTATCACTGTATATAGATTATCATCTAAAATGACTTTCATTAGTACAACTGTAATTTGTTTAGAAAGAAGAATTGTCGCAAGAAAAAACATAGTGGGAGAAGTGTATGGAAAAAAGGTCAGGTAGGATGACTCATTTTATATATTTTTTTTTTGTTAAGAATCTGCATTTTGTAGATAAACTAGACTACAAAGATGGATATTATTTTCAATCTCAATAGACAATACCATTGTCTGCATGCCTGAATTTAGACTACATGCCTTAAGTTAAACTTTTAAACTGATCCAGGTGTGGATATTAACTGGTTCCCTATTCCCCGTAGTACTGAGCATTAAGGAAAACATAATTCTAATGTTAATTTCTTGAAAAGGAAATTAAATTTTAGAAAATCATATGATATTATGAAGGAGAATAATTCTTTCATATTAGATGATTTCTCAAATTCATTAATCAATACAAAATAACTAAGCGTTTAATTCATCTATATATATGTGAATAAAACGAACATTTTGTGCCATAGAATATTTTTGTTTGTTCACGTCCAAGAAAGATAACTCTTGCAAAGTGAAAAATTTGGAAGTGCAGACCATGAACTATGAAAAGACGTAAACCAGTCTAATTCTAAATATAGCGAGAGCTACCTAAATTAGTATACATGTAAAAATGTATTTTAAAGTATTCTCTTTCACATATTCTCAGTTTAAGATAAACAAAACAGCATTGCTTTGTAAACACAATTTCTGGAAGGTGTTTAAAATCATGTAAAATTTCCAGTACACTTATGATCCAATTATTAGTCGAGTTGCTTGCTATTTTGTAAATTTAAGTTTCGAGACGTCAGTATTTTTTATAACCGCTGCGTGGTGTTTGCAATTGTAACAAAATATAAATAAATGATTTTGAATAAATGGTAATCATTGATCATACTATAGCACAATCAAAATTATTTTTTAACAACATAAGACCGATATTGAAATCAATTGCCGTATTAATTGTGGAATAACTGTTATTCTAAAATATATAAATACTAATAGTAAAATTGAATTGACATTAAAATGAATAGAAAAGGATATTCACTCGATAGAAAGGATATTCACTCCATGAAAAGGATATTCACCGCGGGAAACGTCACGCGCGACAATTTTTTAGAAAAGGGGAAATCCCGTATTTATATCGTCCAATCATATTGCTATGTAACATTGTCGCGTGACAACGTCATCGTCAGAATGGTTACATCTAAAAAAAACGATTCGCTTGTATTGATCAGCGGAAAATTGTGCAAACATGGAAAGAGCAAGACACATAATAGCGGAACACTGGTAAAGCCGTTCACACAATATTTTGGGAAAAAATGTCGTCAACACATAGCACATTATACAGATGCAAGGAGTGAAAAGGAAAAACACTAGCATTCATTTAAAAGACAGAAATCATCAATTATTAAGGATAAAAAAAAATTAACTCTTTGAATAAAGTTTTTAAAGAACGTTCGCTAGTTACATAAAAATGTCAATTCCCTCATTTCTTCAAATCCACCCACCAGTGTGGAACAATCGGCAAAAGATAAATGACGAAGTAACCTTGTCAGAACAACTAAATGGCGACACCAGAATAATTACGAAAATCTTATTTGTTACTAAATACAAGTACCACAAAAAGTTGCAAATAAAACTGATCGTTTTTTTAAAAAGGCACATATCACAGAACATATCAAACCTTCTTCGATTTACAAGCAAAAACTTTTCAAATACTGAATTCATTCACTTCATATAATTTTGGAACTCAAATTTCATTGGAAAACAAATTCCGTATAGTTCTTTCAATATGATCTACTATACATTTCCTGCACAGTGTTAGCTATAATTTGTGAATTTCTGACAGTAAAGATTATACATGTTATTAAAGATTATTTACAGTTTTACTTATCCACAAATTATTTTTTTTTTATGCCATACCCATAGCCTCTTTCATTCAACTAATTCATCACCCATTTCTAGGTGTATGGTATAACACATGATAAAAGAAGAATTATTATGTATTTATTGGATAACAGAATAAAACAGTTACTGTCTAATTTCGGTAAATGTGCAGTGTTATTGACTTCTGGAAACAGATATTTACCTCGCCATACGGCTCGGTGAATATCTGTTTTCCCAAAAGTCAAAAACACTGCACATTTACCTCAACAAAAGACAGTACTTGTATAATAGTCACATGCATTTTCTTAGAAATGATAGTCATTTGTGTTCTACGTAATGATGCCTAGCAACAGGTTTAAATAACAGCTGAATTTTTGCAACGAATCAGAAATCTGTTTACCAATTTATTAATTTTAAAATGAATATGGAAGCAACAACGAAATATCATGAATCCAGATTACATGGCAATTTAAAAATCCAACAAAAGAGACAACATAAATGAAAACGACGAAACAAACAGAACATCATGCAAATGCTACAAAAAATTTAGCACTAAGGTGTGCACCTTTAAAAAAACAAGTGTTTAGGAATGGTTAGCTGGATCTGCTCCACATATGGAAAATATTTTAAACGCTGAACCGGCCTCGAATTTTGAATAAATGATCGAAAGCCGAATGGCCGTAGACAAAATACTTCAGAGCGACATTCGTCGATAATCTTTTGGCGTCACTGGCATGTCAATCTAAAAAAAAACGACATAGAATACAAGCAAGATAGGGACAAATTAAAGAGTGGGGACTTTCATATTGTTTAGATGATTATACTTCAAAAGACGAAGACTTGTCATGTCAGGCCCTGATGCATAAATTGGCATAATGTATTCAATATTTTTTTTGACATATGGATCTAGTACTAGACAGCGTACTTGTCTTACATGTAAGACTTGTCAGGTGATTATAGTGACGTTACAGTGCGTTAGGTCTTCCACTTAGTACTTGCTGTAATTAACAATATCATATTGGACAAGTTCCACTTATATGATGGTGTAAAAAGTCGTAATTGTTTTATTCTATTTTTATGAAGATTGACGTTAAGAACCACAGTAACATGACTGCAATGTCTGCAGGATACACCAGATTTATATGCTTTGAAGTTAACTTAAAAATTGTCACATTTTTTATAGGTGTGCAAAAGAAGACAAGGACAAGCCAATGACCAACATATTCCTGACTTTGGACAGGATCAAAAATTGAGGTGGAGTAAAACTCGTTTTCTTGGATCCAAACCCTCCCTTCTATGGGGTGAATGGCTAATAATTAAATACTCAAAAAGACTCGGAGTAAAAAGTGCATGCATCAGTCAAGGAAAGGATGTCTTTTACTAACCCTAAAATGGTGATACGAGGAGCGACGCATGAATTCAATTAATCTATGGTCGTCATCAATAGTTGGTTGGCCAGAATAATGTAACAGTCACGCAATATTGGTACTTACGTTTTTTTTACATTTGAATCAGTCTAGCATTACATGCATTAATGAAATACATTTTAAAAGGGACAACAGGAAACATCTACAGTTAAGCCGTTTTCATTTTTCCTGAAAACAATATAACTTATGACTTATCATTAATTGCATGACGCGTAATGCATTCCTAGCATGAGACCATTGAGGCTCCTGGTTTGACCAATAAAGGACTTCATGTAAACATGTCCAAAGGTCCCGTGGTTCACCAGCATAATAGTCAGACTTGTTAGACATGAACAAAAAATCATAGAAATTTACCATTTTTATCAAAATTCTAACCCCTTAAAAGTACTGAGACTTTATTCCTTGTATGGCACTCGGTGGATGTCCTTGGTTCTGAATTTGGCCTCCTATTTTGATCACCAAATGATGAGTACTTCTTTTTTTACTACTTTTGGATTAGGGCTTTCTGTATTGTTTGATTTTAATGTTTTATTTTAATGCTGCTGATGATAGGCTACTCCTTGAAATTCGAGTACAGCATAGCGAATATGCAACTGGGTATTGATTGTATTTCTCACACATGTATCGGTTTAAGTGATTATGACACTTTAATATCGGTATACTAAGCTTCCCTATACTTTGGAAGGTATTTCAAAATCGGGACCGTTTTCTTTTAAATTTTTGACAATAAGGTATTTGGCATCAAAGCTTTCAATCAAATTGTTATTTTCATTTATAACGTTACAAGGCATTTTTTGTAACAATGAACTCCGAAAAAAAAAACAAAATGATGGGATCTGTTTCAAAATACAAATATTAGCTAATTTGGATGATTTGATGATATTTTTATTATTTTTTTTTATCTTATTTTTTTTGGGGGGGGTGATTGGAAAGGTCTTTTTCATTTAATATTGCCGAAAAATAATTCTGTTAATATTTTCTGTTGTTAAAGTCACTGTTTTATCAATTTTTTATTATACTTTGTAATAAACAATATATTGGTTTTGAAAATGGCTCCCATTAGTTGCCTTAAAAAGGTATTTCTATTGGTGTCTTTATTATTCCATTAATATCAATATTCATATTCAAGGTCCTTGTAAAATACATGTATATAAATGGAAATACGCATTTAATGAATGTAAATGGCTTATTCTTTGTTGAATATCTTATGCTTGAAAATTAACTTCGTTTTTAAATTTATACAAGTGAAAATTGTCCTCATTAGAGAAAAGAGACGTTATTCATATTGCAGAGGGGCTATTGTTTTTGATTTTTGAGTGTATATCTATCATTGACAACTGAAATCATTGATAGTAAAAGCTTCCAATTGAGAAGATTTTGAGATATGCTTTTTTGAAATGAAAGCGTTAATTTTGCAAATTTGATCTTTGACCATAGATTCTAAACATTTGCAACATATTTTACGTTTACGACCACTCAAAACGAAAGAGTCATACCATGTCCTTCATTACTAGGAATACCGGTATATAATTTAAACTTGCGTCAGGATAGTTGATTAAATTTGAAATTTTAGACTCTAAATTTATAATTGAAGTTTGGTAACGTGAGCAGAATTTGAAGGTTGAAGCATGGCTATGCTAATGCAACTCTAGGAATACATAAATAATTGATTTTAGATAAATGTTAACATTGATCCGTCTTTAACACAATTTTAATTTTATTTGAACAATAACAGTAAATTTTTATGTTAAATTGATAAGCACATGAATAACTAGTACAATGTTGTCAAATAATTATTAATATTTACATACATTTTCTGAGAATTTATACCTTTGTGTTTTCCGTATTGAAGCCTACGCACAATACAAGCTGTACATGAGAGTTCTGATGATGTCAATGAATCCCACAGCAACGGCGAATCTTATAAATAAAAAAAAAGTCATGGCAATATAAGGATCACACACAGAGAAAACATAAATGACGTTGACAAATCAAAGTACTGAAGTACTGTTTAGTCGGATTTACGCTTTAATTTCGAAAAAAGATAATCGAAAAATTATTTACGGGCAACAAGAGACTAAATAGAAAATGTTGAAGGTATAGAAGATGAAGAACAATAAAAGCGTTGTTGCATTTGGTTAATATGTGTATCTGCAGGAATTTTGTCTCCTGTACATTCAAACGTTGACAATTTCCATTATTTTTTCTTTAAGTGTGGAGTTCTTATGAAGATCTCCATTGATTGAGTTGTATGTTGATTGAGTTGTATGCTCTCTTGTTTTCTTCAAATAAAATTTTCTTGTTTTCTTCAGTTAAAATTTTTCATTTTGGCTTTCACGTTTTCTTTAAAACTATTTTCACCATCTGTAGTTATTATGCCCACATCTCCACATTTTATTTGCCAAGTTATCTTACAACCAACTCGATGACTATCATGTGGTCGTGTGTATTTCGAATTGTCGTTTGGTCCCTCTTTCGGGCAATGGATGACAGTGTTTTTAGAGTACTTTGCCTGATATCTTATGTCTGATCGCGCATCCATTAATGTAGACAAACATGGACGTAGCGTTGTTCGACGTCCATCAAGTGAATATTCTGCTCAAGCCAATGCAACTAGTGCTTGGGTCCGTCTCCAATGTACTATTAGATATTAGTTTTTTCTCATTGTTGAAAGCCTCATATATTTTTGCGTCTAGCAAATGGGTATGACAAACGCACATCTATTGGTAGTGGTTTAGTCAGTGCGCTAGTTTATTCTTTACCGTTGAAAGCTGCCCAGTGTCTAGTGTCGGTCCAACTGGTTGATTATAGCACATGGACAAATATCATTGATAATACGGGGAGTATAAAAGGCTCCCAATTTAACTGCAATGTTAGTGCTAAAGAATAGACGTATGTTCTGTTTTAGCTAATATAAGAAAGCATGGACATAAATAAATGATAATACGGGGAATATAATTTTTATCCAGCGATTCCATAAAAATGTGCTGGTATGTTATTGAAAATGGATAAAAGAAGTACGTCACATGTAAATGTTATACATATTTTCTATGTATCTTGACCATATTATGATTCCGAAGTAATAAGGGAACATCTTTCATAACTGTCGAAATTTGGCAAAAAAAAACACATAATTTTCACATCGCCTCTGGGTTGCATTAATAAGACTTCAAATTCATGCGTATCGTATTTTTTTGTAGAAAAGAGAGAAAAAAATTCAGTGTTTACTTAATGACTAAATACCAAAGTTGCTGTGAATTTGAATTCTGCATATTACTAATTGATAAGTTTTAATTCTACAGCTATACTCAATTCGAGCTGACTTTTTTTTTGCATTTGCATTGATCACTTAAACATGTTAAAGGCTGTATATCAATATACGTCCCTACATGATCATTTGTCAGTATCACCAATACTTTATAAATCTGAACAAAAATATGTCAAAAGACAGTGAAATACACCGGCGGATCCAATCTTTGAAAAGGGGAGATCCAATGAGATTCCAGTCAAATTCTGCACGAAATTTTTAAAAAATCGGGAAAAAGGGGAGGTATCCAACCCCGAACTCATCTCTTAATCCGCCAATGAAAACATGAATAATTGTCCATCCTTTGTCTCTATAGAGTGTACTTAAAACAACAATATATATTGGCAATTTAATATTGTTTTCAGTAGCGATAAAAGAGCTATAGAAGTTATCATTTTTTAACAATTCTTAATCAAATTAGCACTACGTGCAAACTACGCTAAATAAGAAAGAATTATAAATCCTCGGTTTATTATTTTTATTTATATAATTTTTTTAATCAGATACTGAATTATTTATCTATTCATTTTTTGCATGTTTTAAATTCAGAAACATTACAAATATTCAGGTCACAGGTAATTGAGTATTATTTTTACAACTACGGTAATATGAGAAGTTATCTATAATTAACTTGTCACGTGACACATGTCAACTGCTAAAATATTCCCTCGACAATTCTATTTTAATTATGCTTAAGCCTTACATTTATATGTTATATTTCTTATGCAGTTTACAAAGCTGTTATTAAGAAGAAATTGGCAATGAATTCGGCCACAAAAAATTGATTTTTGATCTCGAAGTGCATATTCATACCCGGGATTTTTCTGAAGAAAGCGACAGCATAAGAAGGATTTACGTACCGTAAATCCTCCTAAAAATGGGTCAAAGACTCAAATGGCTAGGTTGCGTTTTGGTGCTTTAAGCTAAAAAGTGTTGTTTTATAGGTTCCCTAATGGCTCTGTGTTAATAGAATATGTTGAAAATATTGATAAAAAATGACCAAGTTAAAAGGCCAGGAAAAATAGGAAAAATATTGGAAGTAATTCTATAAAGTCATGCAGGTGCACATTTTCAAAATATATAGAAACAATCTGTGAAGTTTCAAAGGTCAGAGATGAAAACTGTAGGAGGAGTTGATTTCACAAAATAGGTACCTTTGTTGAAAATGTGATAACAAAATGACTAAGTTCCAAAGTCCGTAAAAATAGGAAAAATTTTTCAAAATAAATTCAAAAAGAAAGGTGCACATCTACAATATATATAGAAACATTATGTGAAGTTTCAAAGATGTAGGTTGAAAACTGTAGGAGGAGTTGATTTCACAAAATAGGTACCCTTTGTTGAAAATGTGGACAAACTAGAGGCTCCCAGGAGCCTGTATCGCTCACCTGGCTTTCAGTTGCCACAATCATGGTAACATATTGTAAGTTATACAGTTGATCATCAGTCTCTCAAACTTTAGTACCTTTAACACCACCAATATCTTGAACAGTATTTAAAGTCTGATCATGTTGTACTATTTTTCTTCGTTGGGCTTTATTGACAAAGAACGCTCTTGCTTAGGACCACTTTAGACACCAGTTTTGAAACAGAGACATCATTATGTAAATGGCGGTCAACAAACAATTTCCCACCTTTTTTGGCAACCATTTTGAAAATGGCTGTCAGCAAATAATTTTCAACATAAGTTTGAAGTTGCGACATCAATACCTATCTGGAAACCAAATTTCATTGAAATCAGACAACATTGAATTTTCCCACCTTTTTTGGCGACTATTTTGAAAATGGAGGCCGGTCAACGAACAATTGTTAACATCTGTTTTGAAGTTGTGACATCAATACCTTTTTGGCAACCAAATTTCATTGAAATCGGACAATGTTGAATTTTCCCGCCTTTTTTGGTGGCCATTTTGAAAATGGCGGTCAACGAACAATTTTCAACACAGGTTTTGAAGTCGCAACATCAATATCTATTTGGAAACCAAATTTCATTGAAATCGGACAATGTTGAATTTTCCCGCCTTTTTCGGTGGCCATTTTGAAAATGGCGGTCAATGAACAATTTTCAATACAAGTTTTAAAATCGCCTCAGCATTTCATGATTTTACACTTAATCTTCATCTTCTATAGTTTTGGAAATTAAATCGAAAAATATGAATATTTTAAAAATTTGGTGAAAAAAGGGAAATAACTCCTACAAGGGTTTATGGATTTTCTTCAAAATTTCAGGGTGGGTAGATCTTGATATGCTGAACATTTGTGCAATTTACACTTAACCTCTATCTGTTACACTTTTTGAAATAAAAAATGCAAAAATTTTGAAAATTTTACGGAAAAAGGGCCATAACTCCGAGATGGGTTTCAGATTTTCTTCAAAATTGCTCAGTGGGTAGATCTCAGCATGCTGATCACTTTTACCCCAGTCAGAATTTTGATATCTGTAATGGTTTTTGAGTTCTTTGCAAAAAACAGCAATTTACCCCTATTTTCTATTTTTAGTAACAGCGGCCATGTTGTTTGGTCTACGGAGATAAAAATCACAAACTTGAAAGTGCATACCCTGGTGATGATTCAGGTCAAGTTTGGTTAGCATTGACCCAGTGGTTTCAGAGGAGAAGATTTTTTAACAAAAGTTAACGGACGGACGGACGACAGACGACGGACGACGGACGCAGAGTGATGGCAAAAGCTCACATGGCCTTTGGCCAGGTGAGCTAAAAAATGACTAAGTTCCAAAGTCTGTAAAAATAGGGAAACATTTTCAAAATTATTCCAAAAAGGTAGGTGCGCATCTACAATATATATAGAAACAGTTTGTAAAGTTTCAAAAATGTAGGTTGAAAACAGTAGGAGGAGTTGATTTCACAAAATAGGTACCCTTTGAATGACTAAGTTCCAAAGTCTGTAAAAATAGGAAAAAATTTTCAAAATAATTCCAAAAAGGGAGGTGCACATCTACAATATATATATAAACATTATGTGAAGTTTCAAAGATGTAGGGTGAAAACTGTAGAAGGAGTTGATTTCACAAAATAGGTACCCTTTGTTGAAAATGTCGATAAAAAATGCCTAAGTTCCAAAGTCTGTAAAAATAGGAAAAAATTTTCAAAATAATTCCAAAAAGGTAGGTGCACATCTACAATATATATAGAAACAGTTTGTGAAGTTTCAAAAATGTAGGATGAAAACTTTAGGAGGAGTTGATTTCACAAAATCAGTATCCCAATTTCCCCACCCGCCGCCTGCCCATCCGCCAGCCCGACATTCACCATACTATAACCCGGATTTGCACTCCATGCAATCCGGCCAAAAATTAATTTCCAGTTTGAAAAATTCAAAATTAGTGAGAGCACCGCAGAAAAAAAAATGAATTTAAATATTCTTTCTTACAAATTTCACTTTTGATACTTGCATGGTTCTTTTCAACAGCCTGATTAGACTGACCCTGTGAATCCGATCTATTTCTAGTAATTAAGAGTTGTCGCCCTAATTATGCATGGTAAGCAATTCTAAAGCAGTATAGATAGTTGATAAAATGTGATGGAGAAAATTGAATCCTTCATTTCTTACTTTGGGTAAAAAATTATTGGACCAACTGTTTTGAGTTAATGGACCAGAACTCGTTTTAATTTCTGATGTAGGGTTTCATGCTGATAAGTTTTCTCTTGAAGACAAAAAAGGACTTAATTTCCCTTCCAAAAAATGTTTAGTAGGACTTCACCTATAAAATGAGGCCAAGGTCAAAGTCACAGCCAACAACTGTATTGGTCACTAAAGTTATCAAAATTATATACAAATGAAGCTTAGAATGTTTGATTTATCATTAAAATGATACTTCTAGAAAAAAAATAAATTAACTGATCAGGACAATCAATATTAAGAACATAATCGAAGAAACATTGGGAAAAACCTATCAATTGTTCTTGGAACAATTGACATACTAGTACTTCATTGTATAGTACAAATGGAACACTTCATCAAAATCCAATCTCCTTTTTCAAAAAAGTTATATATGTTTAATTATCTCCCCTTCAAAATCCTATTACATCATGTATATCTTCATGTTGTATAAAACAATTTAATCCCCAGCTGGTGATGAATGTTTCCTTTTAATTGGTTAGTAGCCCGTTGGTACAAAAACCCATGCACCCTTCTCATTAATAAGAACATAATATTGCTTATAACTGAGTTTCCTTTGTTTTAATATCACATATTATATGATTTTAGTAAATGATATCTGAGGCCAAAATTTTGATAACCTAAAGAAATTACAAAACCCAAATCAAATAGCCTAAAATCAGCAGTCTAGGGTTGGCACCATAGCTACCATCCTCAACATGGAATGTAGGGCGTTTTTTGCATAAATATCATACTAGTTTTAATGCCCAACACAGATGATGTTGAAATTTTGTAAAGATTTACATCCATTGATATACTTTTTCAGTGAAATAAAAGACCAGACAGAGGATAAATCCGTTACTTACATTTTACCATTAAGAATGTACCACCCTGGAGTACTTCTGTACAGCCAGAGGCATAGCCATCCATTACAATTTATATTAGACCACAAATTTGGGCAGGGGTTCCCCTTCCATTCAAAGTAATACATATTGCTGAAATCAAAGCATTCAGAGACCCCTTAAAAAAGAAAAGTGGTAAAGATTTATGGCAAGCCGTTTTTATATTTATTCACCAAACAAGATATCTTATATTTTTAAAAAGATATCTTATTTGTTTTATAAGATATCTTAAAAAGTTAAAGAGATATCTTATAATGTTAAAAAGATATCTTATAAAGCTTAACAGATATCTTATAAATTTTATAAGATATCTCTTTAAGTTTATGAGATATCTTATATAATTTTGATTTATAAGATATCTTATAAAGTTTATAAGATATCTTTTTAAGTTTATGAGATATCTTTTTAACTTTTTAAGATATCTTATAAAACAAATAAGATATCTTATTAAACTAGAGGTACTGTGGTCCACTGGGCCACAAATGAATACCCCCGCATGCCCAATATAATAAGAAGTTTGATCTTTAAAGTCAACTGCGTCATTTAATGTTATTCAAAAAACTTATTTTAGGCTAAGTATCAACATACCAATGTATCGTTAAACAGGAAGTAATAGCGCAACAAACCTGAAAATAGCTTACACG
>MJUU01069531.1:11912-23320 GCA_002080025.1 Modiolus philippinarum | reverse complement strand
ACCAAAGCGAGGGTTGTTTAGTGATAAAATATCATCTATATATCGGAACCTGAAATTAAAGGACTGGTCCAGTTTTTTGTCTTTATTTTGAAGAAGCCCTTCAATGAATTCTGCCTCATAAGAGTGGAGAAACAGATCTGCTAAAAGAGGTGCACAGTTTGTGCCCATTGGAATTCCGATGGTCTGTTGAAAAACAAGTAGTCAAAAGTGGACAAATATATTGTCAATCAGAAACTCTAAAATTTTAATCACTCCTTCCTCCGTGTATTTTTTCTGTGATTCTGAGTCGTATTTTACAAAGTATACTTGTTCTCTGCCTATGACAATGTACTTATATCTTCGTTCGCCGTTCTTACAGGAGAAACATCTATGAATTATATATCTCAGTCGAGATTTCAGTTGTTCATTGGGAATGGTAGAGTGTGGAGAAATCAAAGTTTTTATGCTGTTACAATGCAATAATGGTGTTGATTTTAGGATGTCAAGCAGATCTTTCGAGGTTTTTAATATCCAAATTTCATTTACACCAGTTCTTGAAAAGCTAGTATCACAGTATGTTTGAAGACCCTGTTTTTCAAGATGGAGGTTAAAAGCTTAGAAAGGGGTTTTGTGGAACATTTTTCAGATCCAGCGATGTACATTTGTATGGGCATTTGTGTAATTTTGGCACCCAGTACAAGGAAGGGAGATCGGTGTCTTCATCTTTGGTTGAAATCCCAAAGGAAAGCAAAACAGATTTATGGTTCTGTTATGTCTCCTACTTAGAGAGAGTAGTAACTGTCTAGTTCTTTCTTTAAAAATTCGATGTAATGATTTTTACATTTGAAAATTGATGTTATTAGGGACCTTATCTGCCGGAACATCAACATATTTCTCATGAATGGAGGACAAGTATCTGGCAACATCGGCATTTTGGAAAATGGATGATGCTGAGTGCTGAGTTCTGATTGAACCTCGTAGCTGACTAAATCGTTTCAGAATCATTGATCTCACAGTCTTAATCCACTCCGAAAGAGAATCAAGGTCTTTATTTTGTTCACGTTTAATCCATTTTCTGGCGTAGTCCTCTACAGCATCCATAAGGAGTTTAAGATTTTGCTCCGAGTTGATGAATCGTGGTTCACGGACATTGGGTCCCTTTGCAAGGATATCACGGAGAGACGGATTTTCGATGATGTTCAAGTCTCCCGTTATGACGTGACCACAGGGACTATATCTGAAACGTGAATTTAAACATGAACAATTGGGTGGTTTAGACTCGAGGTCGTCGGTGGTAAGGCTCTGCAATACACGTTTATAGTTGAAAATTTTAGATGCTATCCGTGAAATATACGTATATGAGATGATTGGAACTGATGTGTCCTTAAAATATTGAGGTATTTTTTTTTTTACATTTTTGTGATGCAGTATATTGGCATGGTTGATGGCATACAAACCCTTATCAGCAAACGTTATTGGTAGAAACGGACGGCGTTCTTCTACATTTGCGTGTCCTTTATCTGTGCTGACCAATATCAAGGATAACTGCGTCTAATTTGTATAAAGAATCGTTTGTACTTGTTTTTGAGCAGTACATAGTTATATTTTTGGTGTCCTTTCATTGTAGAATGTGAATATATATTTTATAGGTATACAACGATTTGATGAACGCAAAACAATATTTAGGCCACTTTCAAGTATACAAGAAAGACGAGATACCAGAAAAATGGCATTATAAGAAAAATGAAAGAGTTGCACCTATAACTGTTGTAACTGATCCTGGATCGTACATCTTAAAGGTAGGATTTTGATTGGCTGTTCATAGGGTCTGTACGTCTCGTCATGTGACCACACGAGAATTCACGATAAAAAGGCAATTGAAAATATTTCCCTCTAAAACACGATGTCTGAGGATTGTGATGGACGTTTATGATGGATATTTGCTTGAAACGTCATATGTTTTCATTGAAAATGCAACTTCCGGGTACAAATTTTGTACCCGGAAGTTTCAAAATTGAACGAGACTTACAGATCTAATCAGCATATTTTAGCTTGATTAAAGATTTTCGCTAGTCATGCTCTTGTATTTCGGTCAGCATAGCATCATAATTGTTCGCAATGTGACCCCTTAATTGGACCAACTTGTTTGGCACCTATAGGCGAGCGGA
Organism: Modiolus philippinarum; assembly: GCA_002080025.1. Classification (NCBI taxonomy): domain Eukaryota; kingdom Metazoa; phylum Mollusca; class Bivalvia; order Mytilida; family Modiolidae; genus Modiolus; species Modiolus philippinarum. The sequence continues at coordinate 21,173 of MJUU01069531.1, read as the reverse complement.
TAACGGCGAACGGCGTACGCCATATTTTGATTCCCAAAAGAGTGAAACGGCTATCATTCAAAATGGCAACAGCAGAACCGACTGACGGTGTACTTGTGGTGCCGAGAAAGATGAGATAATTTCAACAGCAGTCAAGTGTTCAATGATATCAGGGTTTGCTTTTTAAGAGGTTAAAAGCCATAAAATATGCAATTTCATTGATATTGTTTTTGATAATCTCAAGATACCTTGTTCTGCTAAGATTGGTCCTACTTGTTTCCGAAAAGGTCTGTACGCCTTTCGCCGTTGGCAAACGCCCTGGCAAACTTTATTTTTATTCAAGTACACTCTGTCAGCCGTCTTGAAATGAAACTCGCCGCCTCGCCTGAGTCTGAAGACAGGCGAGGGCGGCGTACGCCGTTTCTACGCGCGCATACAAAATTTTCTGAATCAAGTGTACCGACGATCCGCCGCGGCGAATAGTCGTACGTCATAGGTGCCAAACAAGTTGGTCCATTTTTTCCATATTTTCATTTTATACATCGTTTTGAGCATCCTGTCAAAATTTTAATCAATTGAAGCTATTTTTACAGTTTCTCTAATAGATAAATATTGCATATGTTAGACCTATGAAAAATTCATAGGAGATTAGTTTTTAAATACTTGTATCTCCAAAACTAAGTTCGTAACATATCATTTTTTCGCTTAAATTACTCCTCATTCAATTTTCCAACAACAGCTTTTTTAACATCCTTTAATGCGAAATTTGATCGCAGGAAAAATCGAGAAGCAAGTAAACAGGTTATATCAAACACATACAGGTAGTCTAAAGAGCCTTATTTTAACTATAACAATGAAAGGACATAGCTGAAGAACAACAATAAAAGTCTATTGCTTGTTTTCGCCATGTATTTACAGAGACTTAAGTCTTTGTCTTATTTGCATTTACTCCATATCCATTCATTATTGATTATAGTTATTGATTAGTTCGTGTTTTAAGGCCAGAGACCAATATTTCAGCTATATCAGGACAAGAACAATTTTGTCTATTAAAAATATATAAGTAACAGAAGAAAGAAATAACGGCGAATGGACAACTAGGGAACAAGTTTAGATTGCCATTGAAAAGGGGGAGAAATGGATAGTGGCGGGAAATTTAGCCTTCTAAACCGCCTCGGAAACCTCATCACCTTAAAATATGTACAGAAGGGATTTTTATACTGAATTTAGCATGGCATTTCTCTACAAAGTTAGTCTAAAATGGTTCGCGGTCAGGCTTTCCGTATTCTGATCTGACTACCACTCATAGAATGGGGCATTCCCCCTTTCCACCACATTGGAATCTGTCCTAAACTTGTGTACACGGTGCCCCTGAAAACGGATTCAAGTTCAGGATGAAATGGTATGGAATAAACGCACAAACACGTGTTTCAGGTGTCGGGTTTAATGCTATGGAATAAAAATACAAAAAATACAAAAAAAAAATAAATTCACAAAAACTAAGTCTCTAAAAATACATGGTAAAACGTTATAAAAGAACAACGCCTTTGTTTGTTGTTTTTCATATATATGAAAAAGAAAGGAAATGGGGTAAATGTCAAGGAGACAACATCCCATATCCAGGTTAAAACGACCCAAAACAAAACATCTAGGGGTCACCATATGGTCTTCAACACAGTGAGGAACCTCACACCATATAGTAAGCCCTAAATGAATTAAACAGTATTATAATGAAAAGTAGATTATCTATGCCTGCAAAATATTGTATATACAGTATGTTACATTCAACAAATCATAAGAAATAAGTAATGAAGGATATAGAGTAAATACAAATGAGACAAAGTCTTCACAATGAGCTGTGCTCATACCTCATAAGACGGCCCCTAGCACCGGTTTGGGCGAAATTCATTGCTAGGTGTCAAGCAAGCTTTTCCAGCTCAAGGTATTAACAGGTTGGGATTGTAATTTACAAATTTTTACATATAAATTTCTTATTTAAAAAAAAAGTAACGAATCTGTACAGGGTATGCATAGTTGCAACAATGTTGTCAATAAAGTATTCATCTGCTTTAAAGTTGATAGTATCACTGAATCAATGATTGTGTAAGATGTTTTGTTTATCTAAAACTGATATTCTAACATTCATCTGCATTGAAAATTACAGGCCTTCCGTCTAATGACATATAGAATCTATCCTTTCAAGTCGTTGATTTTCATGGTTCTACTGCCGAAAGGGTTAAACTTATATTTTTAACCCTTTCGACAGTAGAATTATGATAATCAACGACTTGCAAATGATAGATTTTATTTCTCTAATTCAAAAATTAACGACATTTTCATGTGTTTTAGTTTCTACCCCTTTGCTGACCTCTACAATCAATACTGTGCCGTCACTGGATATGAAATTGACATTGCATGGGAATCAACAAAAGCAAATCGATCATAAGCGATTCAAGATAAATAAACAAAGTATGCTTTGAGTAAATACTTTTTACATTAATTTAAAGTCGAAATAAAATTACAGGTATATTTTGCTATTCGAAGAAAAGATCGTGCCCTTTTCAATATCCAATGAAATCGTGAGACCAGTTAACCCACACGTTGGAGAACACTTTGATCTCCTCTGCTTTGAAATTGATGAGAACAGCATATGAATTAGAGAAATAGATTTCCATAGTTGAGTTGAAGAGGGAAAAAATTTTGTCCACATCTTACTATTTTATAACGCCAAGTTTTCTTACAATCGACTTGATGAGTGCCCTGTGTGTCTATTTGTTGTAATTGTCCACTAGCTTAAGACAATAGAGTTTTTGTCGGGCAATGCATGACAGTGATTGGAAGAGCACTTTGCCAGTTTAATTTTTGTTTATTGACAATACTGTATCCATGACCAGTAAAGACATGGATGTAGCGTTGTTCGACATTTAGCAAAGAACACCGCTCAAACCGGTGCTAGGGGCCGTCTTGAAATTACTACGAGGTATGAGTAAAGCTCATTGTTGAAGGCCTCATGGTGACTTCAAGATGAAGAACAACAATAAAAGCGTTGTTCCTTTGCTTGTTTTTGCCATGTATTCTTAGAGACTTTGTCTCATGTACATTTACTCCACATCCTTTCAATCACCATTTAACAATTTCAAATCCACAATAATGGTATTCCATTTTGTGAACGATTTTTATTAAGATAATTCCCAATATCAAAATACTCACTAAAAGAATTGTTTGAAACTTCGTTGGAATGATAGAATAAGCAAGGCTTACGACTTTGTCTTCTCTTTTCAAAAATCTCTCTGTGGTTTCAAAAAGGAGTGAATACTCGCATAACTTAGTAATCCATTGATAATCATAGTATCTTCAAGTTGAAACCTTCTAAACTTTCTTACTTTCTAATTTTGAATACAACATCAATTGAATAATTCTCTCACATAATCAAGAAGGGGATGAAATATACAATTTAGGTTCGTCCCGCACAATATTTAATAGAATTCAACTTATGCATTTTGTACAAACCATTTTCCATTGACCACTAATGTTACTTTGTATTGTTCATGTTATATTTTAGCCAGCACATAGTACATTTATCTGTAAGCCATTTCCAAAAGTCTGTTTTTGTCAATTAACGAGCTGCGCGCGCAGCTCGAGATTGACTAAGAAGTCACATAAACCGAGGCTCCCAGGAGCCTGTATCGCTCACCTGGCTTTCAGTTGCCACAATCAAGGAAACATTGTAAGTAATACAGTTGATCTTCAGTTTCTAAAACTTTTGTAGCTCGAACACCTTCAATATCTTGAACTGTTTTTAAAGTCTGATCATGTTTTACTATATTTCTTTGTTGGAGCTTTTTTTGACAAAAAACGTTCCTGCTAAGGACCACTTTCGACATCAGTTTTGAAGTCGAGACGTCATTTTGTAAATGGCAGTCAACAAACAATTTTCAACATCGGTTTTGAAGTCGCAAAATCAATATCTATTTGGAAACCAAATTTCATTGAAATCGGACAATGTTGAATTTTCCCGTCATTTTTGGCGGCCATTTTGAAAATGACGGTCAACGAACAATTTTCAACACCGGTTTTGAAGTCGCAACATCAATATCTATTTGGAAACAAAATTTCATTGAAATCGGACAATGTTGAATTTTCCCTCCTTTTTGGGTGGCCATTTTGAAAATGGCGGTCAACAAAAAATTTTTAACATCAGTTTTGAGGTTGCGACATCAAGACTTATTTGGAAACCAAATGTCATTGAAATCGGACAATGTTGAATTTTCCCGCCTTTTTTGCAGCCATTTTGAAAATGGCGGTCAACGAACAATTTTCAACACCGGTTTTGAAGTCGCAACATCAATATCTATTTTGAAACCAAATTTCATTGAAATCGGACAATGTTGAATTTTCCCGCCTTTTTGGGGGCAGCCATTTTTAAAATGGCGGTCAAGGATCAATTTTCAACATCAGTTTTGAAGTCGCCACAGCATGGCAAAGATTTCATCAGTTTATACTTGACCTTCATCTTCTATAGTTTTAGAAATAAAAGATGAAAAACACGAAAATTTTAAAAATTCGGTGAAAAAAGGGCAATAACTCCTACAAGGGTTTATGGATTTTCTTCAAAATTTCAAGGTGGGTAGACCATGATATGCTGAACATTTTTGCAATACACTTAACCTCTATCTGTTACACTTTTTGAAATAAAAAATAAAAAATGCAAAAATTTTGAAAATTTAACGGAAAAGGGCTATAACTCCGAGATGGGTTTTCAGATTTTCTTCAAAATTGCAAGGCATGTAGATCTTGCCATGCTGATCATATTTACTCCATTTCAGATTTTGATATCTGTAACGGTTTTCGAGTTATTGGCCAAAAACTGCAATATACCCCCTATGTTCTATTTTTAGCAACAGCGGCCATGTTGTCTGACCTACCGCCTAATCGAACACAATTTTGAGAAGCCATACTCCGGTGATGATTCAGGCCAAGTTTGGTTACATTTGGCCCAGTGGTTTCAGAGGAGAAGATTTTTGAAATTGTTGACAGACGGACGATGGACGCATAGTGATGGCAAAAGCTCACATGGCCTCTTAGGCCAGGTGAGCTAAAAAGGAGAAAACCTCATTGCGCATTTCTTACGCTTTATATATGAAATTCATTCGCAATATATTTCACTGCTAAGATATATATGTAGAATCAGCCACTTAGTTTGATGGGTCAAAACTGGTTAAGTAATGATCAATGAATTTCATCAATGGATACATGTGTACTATTTAGCTAATATTACCGAATTTATCTTATCTGCTAGGTAATCGGTCATTGGTGATGTGTATTGGACTCGATACAATAATAATAATGTAATAATAATATTTTTTTTATTTCCAATTAGTGGATCCAGATGGATATATAAATTAACAGAGGTATTTCCTCTTGCACAAATAACTTTCACTCATCATTTCATACATATTTCTCATACGCACTCACTCATACATGATTTTAGTGATTAGATACATACACTGACATAAACACTGAACCTCAAAGTAAAGTTAAGAAAAGAAAATATAAATGTCATAGATTAAGAATATATGAACTGTGGGAAGGAGAACCGGAGCGTGATGTAAATATATAAACGGAAGTATATGATTCTAACAAATATCTGATACTGAAAAAATAAATTATGCACTACAGTTAATAATTATTAGTTTGTCTTTTCATAAAGCCTTCCTGTATGAAATGTCCTAATTTATTTAAAATATCTATGTTTTCATTATCAATAATCCAAAAGAATTTTTCTTTATCAGATAATTTCAAAAAGTTATCATTATCATTATTAATAAAGTTGAATAAATCTTGTCTTTCATTTTGATTAGAGGGACATTCTATGAGAAAGTGAATTTCACTTTCTATTTTGTTTTCGTTACACTGTAAACAGACCCTCTCACTCCTTTCAAGTTTAATTAATTTATTATCATTATTTCTTTTTCTTTCATATCTTCCAGTCTCTATTTTTAGTTTGTGAGCACTAATTCTCATTTTAGTTATATTTCGTCTAAATTGGAGATTTTTCATAATTAAATACTTTTCTATCTGAAAGTGTTGTTTAATTTCAAAGTGTGTTGAAAGTTTACCAGTGTCCTTATAAGAGTCTCTTATTTTATACCATGTGTTTAGGAAATTATATTTTACATACTTTTTCAGTTGTTTTTAAAATAAGTGTATTTTAGGGCTTTACAATGATTTAGATCAATGCAAAGCTTGGTACTAAAAGACTTTATTGTCGAAAACCAACTATATGTTCCATTTTCATGCATTTTTACACTTTCTTGAAGACTTTGATAAAGTAAGGAATTTTCTGGCTGATTTTGAGCCCTGTGCCAAAATAGAAAAAGTGACACTATTAAGTTTAAGTGAACAGGAAACCTACCAAGTTCTGTAAGAACTGCTATATTGGTACTTCTCTTGTTTACTCCTAAGAGATATTTACAAAATTTTCTGTTTAATTTTTCGAATTCCCAGTCCTTATATATATCGTATAAATCAACATTTTTTTTTCAATGTAGAACTGGTAGGTGTGCCCCATATATCTGATCCCTATAATATAATTGGTTTTATCATGTGATCAAAAAGATGCATTAGTGTATTAATTGGAGGATCAGTTGAGCTTAGATCTTTATATAATTTAAAGTTTGCTTTTAATGCTTTATTATATAATTGATTTCTTGCCTCAATAAATTTTCCAGAGGCTGACATCCATATACCTAAATATTTATAGTGTTGTACACATTCTAATTGACAATTATCTATTTTGAAAACATCTTTCATCAGTTTCCCAGGTTTATTGAAAATAATAACTTTACTCTTTTTTGTATTGACTCCAAGACACCATTGTCTACAATATGTTTCTAATAAATTTAGTTTCTCTTGCAGATGACTGGCCTGATCTGATATCAAGACCAGATCATCTGCATAAAGTAGAGAATGAATATATTTGTCTCCAAGTGATAATGATTCATTGCGATTTTTTTCTAATAAGTTTGAAAAGTCGTTTAGAAACAGTTTAAATATATTGGAGCTTAAAGAATCTCCCTGACGTACACCTATCTTAGGAGTGAAAAAGTCTGTTAGTTTGTCATCGATTCTAACACAAACATTACTATGACTATACATACTACTCAAAATTTTGTAAAATAGGTTATTTATATTATTCTGTAACAATTTGAATTTGATTCCTGCATGAATGACTGTGTCGAAGGCCTTATGAAAATCTACAAAACATGCATATAGTTTTTATTACTGCAATTTGTATATTTTTCTATGAGACAACGAAGAACAAAGAGATGGTCTGTTGTTCTAGATTTTTTACTAAATCCTATCTGGCTCTCATTTATAATTTCATTTTGTGTTAAAAAATTATCTAACCTGTTATTCAGTATAGAATTAAAAAGTTATTGTAATACCTCTATAGTTGACAGGAAACCTTGGGTTGTCAGCTTTGAATATTGGAACTGTGTAACCCTCTGACCATTTTTAAGGATATTTTCCTGAAAAAAATACTGCATTAAAGAGTTTCAGCACACATGGGTTTAAATGCACTTGTGCTGATTTTAACATTTCATTAATAATAGAGTCCATTCCTGGACTTTTCCTAGCTTTGAACTTGGACAATGCTTTATTAATCTCACTTATGGTTATTTTAAAATCTAGAGTTGAAAATGTTTTCCAATTAATTCTTTTTCTAGCAATTTTACCTTTTCTTCAATTTCTAAGTTTCTCTCTTGATGTGCTTCAGGCACAGTATATAAAAGAGAAAAATAATCGTGCCAAGTTTTATCGTCTGTACATTTTTCAGACTTATCTTTTTTATTATCTTTCAGAGAGTTAACTAAGTTCCAATATCCTTTTGGTTTTGTGGTTTCGAGCATTTGGAGCTGATTTAAAATATTTTGTTTAAACTGTTTTCTTTTTAGTTTCCTTAATTTAGAATATTCTTTGTTAGCTTTAAAATAAGATAGATCCTCTAATAATAGGATTGGCTGGATACTTTGACATGAGAGCAGCCTTGTTAAATACAATTTTTCGTTTTTTATGTAGGTCTTCATCAAACCATCTCTTGTTATTATGTTTATTTTTTGTTTTTTCCTTTTTTTGAGGGAAATATTAGCAGCTTTGACAATAATTGAATGTAATTTTTCTGTTGCTTTATTTATATGTTCTTTATCTAGTACAATATTTGTCTCAGAAAATTTATTTATTTCCTGTTGAATTATAGGATTCAAAAAAGCATTTTGGAAATGAATAGCTGATTCATCATTCCAAATAAAAGTATCTGGAAAATTTTTCATATGGTCTGTTTTTTGCTCTCTCTCAAAATTAGACAATATTTTTAAAGTTAAAAGACAATGGCAGTCAGACAGTGTAGGCAGATAGTCGGAGACACTCATATATAAAATATTTGTTAACAATTTCTCTGATACTATAAAGTAATCTATAACACTGCTACCTGCATAATTATTGCAGGTGTATTTACCCAAACTATCTCCAAAAGAGCGGCCATTTAAAATTCGTAGTTTATTTGATATGCACAAATCAAGTACATCTTTACCTCTAGAGTCTATAACACTGTCATTGCTGGTTCTCCTTCCCACCAAAATATCCACCTCATAAGATTCATCAGATATTGGAATGTGTGAGGAGTCATCATCTTCAATAAAATCAGGACAAGAGCCAGTTCTTGCGTTAAAATCCCCCGCTATGATTATATCTCCCTTGTTACTATATTTTTCAGAAATATCTTTTTCTATTATTTCTAATACATTAAAATCAACTTTATTACTGTGGGAGGATGTCTGGGGTGCTATGTAAACAGCACACACATAAATATCTCTTTTCACATTGAAAAACTCTTTATTCAATTTTAACCACTGGTATTCTGAATTTCCATCTTCTAGAAAGCAGATACCCTTTCGTATATTTTTCTTTATTAGTATACCTATACCCCCCAAATATCTGTTATTGTTTGATTTTTTTTTCTACAAAACGGGTAGTAATGATAACCATTAATATCAACAGAGGTTTCATAACCTAAATGTATTTCAGTAAGTAATAGAAGATCAAATTTAATTATGTTATTGATAAAAAGTTGGTCAGTGGTTTTATTATAATTTCCAGTGATGAGTCCTCCAACATTCCAAGAACAAATACTAAAATCAGTTTCCCTTCTTATTTTACCTCTACACATTATCTGTTATTACTGTACAATATTATTATATTGTAATATATATATATATATAT
>MJUU01069530.1:16679-36501 GCA_002080025.1 Modiolus philippinarum | reverse complement strand
TGGTATAGTTGTCATTGATATGTCAGGCAAAATACTAGTAGTGAACACTATACACATCTTTCTTGGATGTGGACAACCACAAATATTCAAGACTTCAAAGTAGGTGTTTTATTCACACAGATCTAGTTGAATTAATCTTAAGTGATTTTGTACTGATTATTGAATCTTTAAAATCATCTGATATAAAAATATTTTCTTTTATACTATCGTTTAATTTACTTAAGAACCATGAAATCAGTTGCCTGTCACTTACAGAAATATTTTATTTCCTTTGACAATATCTCTAATGAAATGTTCCAAAATGTTTTACTCCTTTTGCTTCTCATGTTGGCAACTTTGATTTTTCTTAAAAAACAATTCCGTTTTTGAAAAAATCACGTTAGAATATTTCTTTTTTTCCGTAGTGCTCTTTAAAACAAGGAATCGGGAACCAATTTTTGTCCATTCCGGGATCAGTCTAAAAGTATAAATTAGGGAGTGCAGACCATGAACTTGGATATAGTCTATTACGTGCGGTATGTGACGACTACAACAGGCAGGATATACTTCTCTGATTGGGAAAAAGATACAGTAGCATGCTGTGATGTGTCTTGTAAACAAATCTTTTAATTCAACATGTTCAAGGACGATTCTATAAAAAGTCCAGGCGGTCTAACTTTAGACAACAATCAGAACATTATTCATGTAGGATCTGCTTTTAGTAGTGTAGTCATTATATCACGTGGCGGTAAAACAAGTAAAACATTACTTATTGTCTTATGGTCTTGTCCAACCGAGAGCTATTGACTTTAATAAGGATACTGGGGATATTTGTGTTTGTAATGAATCTGACACAAGAGCTATTTCATTCAAAGCATCTTAACTGCAAAAGACACAACAACTGCGATTGAGTTAGCATTTGGAATCCGAAGCGATTGTTATTATATTTGAGTGCAAAAATAGAATGAAACTAAATAATTTATTATAAAAAAATACCATCCGCAGGGCTCGGAAATATTTTCATTGATAGCATAAACAACAAAGTAACGAGGTTACTGTTAATTTATTTTCTGCATGTGCGCATTTCGACAACTTATGTCTTAACAGTGCAGAAAAAACAAAACATTTGGAAGTCCATTCACCAAAAAAGTGTAAAAGCTGATAGAGAACAAATAACCAAAAGGATCAAAATAGTAAAGCCAAATTTCAGCTAAGAACAGAGCTATCCATGAGGGAGATACTCCTTAGTTCTTAACAAAATTTTCCAAAATTTAGATATTGGAAGTTTCAGTAATGTCGGTTTTCGGGTCAGCACGGAAGTACTGACTACTGGATGGGTGAATACCCTCGGCGTCTAACAGTCTAACAGTCTAACAGTCTACAAGCAGAGGCATCGGCCCAAGTGGTAATAAACAACATATAACAACCCACAAGACTCTGCAATAAGTTTTTCGGACTTTTCTAGGTTTACTGTCCGTATAAAGCATTAGAATTTTTACGTTAGACCCATAATGAACAAGGGATAAGGAGTAAATGTATATGTGCTAAAATGCCTACAAATACATGCTGTCAAGCATGATAAAAAGCTAGTGTAATTTCAGAAAGATAAAAATTAGTAAACTAAAATCAAAGTGAAGTCTTAGAAACAATAATCCAAAGACAATGCCAACATCTGACACTACAAAATACAAAGACATCACATACGTACGGCATAGAAAGGAGAAATGAAGACAATACAGAAAAATCAGATGGAAACAATTTGTTGTACCTAGAAACTCTGAAGTAAACCAATCAATTGATGAAAAAATGTCAATAATATATAAGGGGGTGAAAAGTTTGTGTCCACTGGAATTCCAAACCGAACGAACATATATGAGAAACTCTTAATCACTTCTTCTTTGTATTTATTCTCCAATTCGGAGTCCTATTCGACAAAACATGCTCTTATACCTCCGTTCATCGTTCTTAAGGGAGAAAAATCTATATTTTAAGCCTGATAACCCAAATTTCACTATTTTATGAGGAATAATAATAGAAAGTTTGAAAAGTTTTAATGCTTCTTCCAGTGTGATAATGATCTATATGAAAAAGGAAATGGGGTAAATGTCAAGAAGACAACATCGCATCACCAGGTTAAAACTACCCAAAACAAAGCATCTAAGGGTCACCGTACGGTCTTCAACACAGTGAGGAACCTCACAACATATAGTAAAATCTAAATGGCCAACAAAAAGTAATCAATGGACACAATCATATCCAATAACCTGAATATCAAGAAACTAAAATTTTATAAGAAGACAAGGACAAGCCAATGGGACAGGCGCAAAAATTGCGGTGGGGTTAGAAATTGTTTCGTCTCAAGGTACAAAGTAGAAGTTTTTTTTCTCAATATCCACATTTTATTTACATCGGTTTTTAAAAAGCAATGTCATCACAATATTTTTTAAAGATTCTCCATGACAGATGGCAAGATGAGGTAGACAGCTTAAAAAGAGGTTTTGTAGAACATTTCGCAGAACCAAAGATGTGTTATTTCAGTGCCCAATACAAAGAGGATGAATCAGTGTATTCACCCTTGGTCGAAATCTCAATGGAAAGCAAAACGGATTTATGGTTCTATAATATCCTGTTCTTAGACAACGTAGCAGCTGTGAACTTTGGATTTTCCTGGGAATAACAAATGTCCAACTCTTTTTCCAAATAATTTATGTAATGCTGATGACGAATTAATTTCCGAAATGGGCATACAGCTCATTAAAATTTATTGCAGTTGTAGTTAACATATGTGTTATTGTTACTCCATATCTTCTCGTAAAAACTTAATACAGGAGTTTGTCTTTAAATGCAGTGTGGAGTTGGTAAAACAATTCCCCGTGTTTTTTTATAACTATTATCTAAATTGACGAAAATTCTAAAACCAAAGCTTTGCTTCCTCCGTCGTGTTTTGTCCTTAGATATATGGTATTTCGATATTACTAATTATTCGAATTTTGTTTGGTTTTAAGGATGTATTCTCGTGATGTTTCATTCTTGTTGAAATCTCGTTTGGAAATAATTTCAAAATTATTTATATTTTATGTTCAAAAGCAATGAATTAACAAAATTGATGTTGATCTTTTAATTGTGTCAAAAAATTATCATTTCTATCCAGTGGTTTCAGAGTAATCTCAAATTGAAGATTAATGGCCTATTTGGCTGTTGGATTAACAACATAGGAGTTGGGTTAGAAAAAATAAAAAATATATTTAAATGAAAATATAAAATAACAAAACAAATGAAGATTATATCATTAGATGTTTCAGAAATTTTAGAAAATCTACATTTTTAGGGAAATATGGAATTGCTGAAATAGCCCCTAAAAGCATGAACATGCCAAAATATGATTTTTGAGTGCTGAATTTGTTCATTCCTTCTATTCACAGCTTTTCAGAAAGTATGAGAAAAAGTCAAATACTCTAAGCTAAATTTTTCATTGAAAATAGTAAAAACAATGGGTGAAAATGCCTACAAATGCACAAAAGGGCTGAAATTGGTCACTCCCAGACATCTGCAGCAAAATAATTTGCACAGCAGCCTATGAATTTTTCTTTTTATATTGAATTTATAGGATAAGAACATTGCAAAAATCAAGATTTGAAAAAGTTAAAATATTGGCTCCTCACTAGGATACACCCTTCATCATTTTAGACATTTTTTAAATTGAGGATTTCCTATGTTTGGGTTCTAGTGCTGCTGATGAGGAATAAATTTCCGAAATGGTCATACAGCTCATTAAAATTTATTGCAGTTGTTTAAGATATGTGCTATTGTCTCGTTTTCATTTAATCCATATTTCGAAAAATATATAATGAAAAAGAAAGGAAATTGGGCAAATGTCAAGGAGACAACATCCCATATCCAGGTTATCTGGATCGTTCATTGTTCATTGTTCATCTTTATGTGTGTATCTTCATTTTTCTTTACTGTGCCGTACTCATGTTGTGTCTGTTTGTTTTTTGTTTCCGATGTTGCCATTGTCCTTGGATTGTTCGTTTTGGATTGACGGTTTGGTTCTCACTTACTTTAAAACGACCCAAAACAAAGCATATATGGGTCACCATACGGTCTTCAACACAGTGAGGAACCTAACACCATATAGCAAGCCCTGATTTTTTAAAAAAATAATAATGTTATCTTTATTTGCAGGAACGACGACATATGTGTCATGAATAGAAGACAAAGTATCTGGCAACATTAACATCTTACACAACTGCTTATGCTTTAGTTTTATCAACCTCTTAGCTGACTGATTCTGTTTAGAATCATAAACCTCTCATCGTCAATTCACTCCGAAAGAGAATGAAACACAAAAGTAAAATTATTGTTTAAAAATCTGAATCTTTTACTGCATGAATAATTTAAAAAAAAAACAATTAAGACTGTTTTACGTAACTTTAAGTAATATTTTACCTTTGAAATAAATCACAAGTATGACAATATTGAATGTAATTAATTGTTTATAGAATTGTCAAATATTACACCTGTTTAGTATTTAATTTCTCAAGCATTTAAACAAAATAAATACATTCATTTTCACCAATTGTCAATAAGTTGTTCAAATTTCATATTTTGAAGACAACCTATTCGTAAAATAGTATTTGCATGTGCATTGGTGTTACTTCGCAATAAATGACGAAAACCAAACTTTAAATGGTGAGTATGTCGTATTTCCTGTGAAATATATGTGATTTGGTGGTTGATAAGTAATTATTATACTTAGATTGGATCAATTTCCTTTGTCATAACATCATTAATATAGATAGCACTCAAACTCCCCTTTTACGCAGATACTTATTATTCGAGTTTTGTGGGGTCATCGTCGTGACTTAAAAGAAGCGTTTCATCTTTTTGTGGACACTCTTAATAAAAGAAAAGAAGCGAGCACCACCTACACCTTCTATTTAGTGCCTTGTCTAGCATATTTTGTCTTATAACATTGATTTTAATACTGCTGATGAGAGAACCATGAGAGGTTACCCCTTGAAACACATTTACAGCATAAGGAAATGTACCTGTTTTTTATGCAATTTAAGTATTTATTTTATTTTGAAACCATTTGTTCTATCCACTGCTGGTGGACCAGAGGTCCCCGGGGGTGTTAATCAGCCCAATAGTCAGACTTGTCTGACATGAGAAAATTACATCGCGTTTTATAAATATTTACTGATTTTATCAAAGTTCTAACCCCTAAAAAATAGTGAACCTTCATTTAATGTGCGGCACTCGTTAGATGTCCTTGGTACTGAGTTGAACTCCTTTTTCGATATTTTTTGTAATGAGTACTTTTCTTTACTACTTTTGGATTATTATTTTAATACTGCCGATGAGGTTACAGTTTGAAACTTTGTATTCATACAAATTATTCCATAATGATGAGTGAAATAGGAAGTATGAAATATTCAAATTATAACAGACTGAAAAATCAAAATGATGCATAAGAACAGAATCTATCTAAACGTACCAGATGAAAAAAATATTTTCTTAAAGTTATGATATGTTGAAGCGTATCATTCATGTGTAAATATCATTGTTTTACTGATGCCAATAAATTTTCACTGAATTCATTTCGCCGATATAGAAAGTTTGATCATGAATCAGATCGTTTAGCAGATCATACTTACCCTTCCAGAGCACCTGATGATACCCCAGTTTTTGTAGGGGTTCACACTGCTAGTGCTTTAGTTTTGTGGCGTTCTTATTCATTTTGTTTATTTGTTTTATCTTTGTTATGCTGTCTCAATTCGTGTTGGATATGAATTGCGGCGATTTTTGGATTTTTGATTTAGGAATTTCCCCTTTCATAATTTTTGCTTTGGTATTCTTTTGCCGATATGGGGCTTACCCACTAAAAGTAGACTTCGAACTATTGAAAACCACCTTCAAAAACGTCGTCCACAAAAGTCATGATTTAAGGCGTTATTTGTCAATATCTAAATTTTTGTAAATTTTGTTGAAAACTGAGGAGTATCTCCCTCATGCATAGCTCTGTCCTTGGCTAATGTTGGCTTTACATTTAGATCACATTGGTTATTTGTTCTCTATCAGTTTTTAAATATCTTTGAGTATATGGTCTTCCAAACGTTAAGATTTTATCTGCACTGAAGAGACATAAGTTGCCGAAATGCGCATATGCAGAAAGTAAATTCACAGTAACCTCGGTATTTAGTTATTTGTATGACTATTCAGCTATGTATACCACGGAAGCAAATTCAACAAAACAGAAATTAATTTTAAATACCATATCAGTTGTGTGGAAAAAAATGTACTAAAGAGTTTTGAAATAACGATGATTTGAAGTAAATTTCAAAACTATATTCAAATCATTTCAGAGAAAATGTATCCAAAAATCGCTTATTTACGTGCCCCTCTCTCCTTGAACGCAACAATAAACCCTAGAGCTTTATATTACTTTAAAGGTATTTTCTCTAGTTAGAAAAAAAGAAGAATATGCAAATGGAAATGGGTTGGGATAATAAACTGACAACAGTCTGTCTCAAATCTGTCATATCATACGGATATAAAGACAATTTTTGGCAACATTCTGAAAAAAAACAACTGTGTCTTTTGATTTCATTGTCTTGCATACAAAACAATTTCTCATTGGTTGATTTATATAAAAAACATTTATTATTACTTCCAGTCGTATCAAAGGTAAACAACTGGCATTGCAGAAGTTGAATGTCTTACACAGAAAAGTAATCGGATGCAACTAAGGAAATTTTTTTTTGCAAATTCAAGTCACATTTTATGTTTTTTTTTGTATTATTTTATTTTGTTTATTTTGTACATTGTGACGTACTACAGTGGAATTATCTTCATATGTCATTTGAGTGCGACAGAGGAAAACGTAAATAGCCAGGGGAGAACAAGTCAGTCATGGATGGCAAAAAAAAATGAATGCCAAACTCGAGTTAATTGAAAACAACAACCACCTACAACGACCTGAAATTTTAACCACAGTCCTAAGTCCGATAAACTACAACAAGGCATAAGAGAATAATAAACAATTACAGGAACTCGGAACATCCACACTAACAAAAGACAATGATAGGCTTTTGGGAAACCGGGTCTCTCGTTTCCCTTTCCCGCTTCTTTTTACGATAATTAACATAGAATAAAATCCAATACTGCATATATATATACATGAAACTATTTATATGACCACTATCTTGATAGATCCAAAATCAGAATATGTATCCTATTAGAATAAAGACCGATAGATCCCAAATGCTAATCCAAATAATGTGCCCTATTGAAGTAGAGATTGTTTCGTCTCAAATCAGAATAAGTTGTCCTATTGCGTTAAAGACTCGTAGATTTTTATATCATAACATGCGTCCTACCAGGCGTCCTGTGTGTCCTATTGGAATAAAGATCATCAGGTCTAAAATCTTAAAATTTTGTTCTTTTGAAATAAAAACTGTAGATTTCAAATCAGAAAAATGTGCACTACCAGGGTAAAGACAAATATATGTAAATCCAAAACTTATTAATGTGTCCTATATAATTGGAATAAAGTATGATTGGTCTCAAATCAGACTACTTTCTCTTGCACATTGATATTATATATATAATATTATACATTATTATTACATGATATTATAGTACGAAGTGTTAGTGAAGAGCGAACAAGAACTCATATCAATAAAATTAACATATGCAACTTGTCTTCCTTATGATTTATGTGAGAAATAGGCAATTTAACAAGTCATGCATATTGATTATGGTCTTCCACCAAATGTGAGAAACCTTATTGTATTTCTTATGGATTATTATTATAGTTATTATTATTATTATTATTATTATTATTCTCTCTTTGCGATAAAGTGTCGCGACATATCAATTCGATTCTTGGTAGCATTAATCGGCTTAGTGAGGGGTCGAAGCAAATTACCATGTAAAACTGATCTATTTTTAATAAGTGCGTTATCTGCCCAAGAACCAAAAAACTTGATCATGAAATAACTCGTAAATTGTAAAAGAAAGCTAAAATGGAGGAGAAAAATGTTCCTTGGCTTATTTTTACTTTGTTACATTTGGACCGGAACTGTGCTGTTTATGATTTTTTGAGTTTCCGTCATATTGAATGCAAAATACACCTGAACGGTTAGTCGCAGATGTACAGGTTTTGTACCATTGATGATGGCATGACTTCACCTTCAAAATGTACTCAAGGTCAAAGGCCAGCTATGCACTTGGCCTTTGACCCTTAACCTTGTTACCATTTTCTCAGAAACCGTAATTAATAGTTGATGAAGTATACAGCAAAAATGTTCAGAATGTCGAGTCTTACATTTATTTCATTTGGACAAAAGCTCTCCAATGACTCCCCGGAGAGTTATTGTCCTTGAAGCATTTATAAAAATGGTTTTTACATGCATCTTTTAAACCTTTACAGATAGTATGGTAAAAGTATATATCAAATTAATAAATAAGAAGAAACAGTCAATTTGAGTTTAAGGTCAAAGGTCATCAAGGTCACTGGTCAAGGTCAAAGCCAATAATTGGTCTTTTTATAGTAAGAGTTCTTAAACGGTGAGAAATAGCTGATCAAATGAATTGTAGAAAATGTTAGTCTTACTAAGGTCTATTATAGTTACATTGGTCCAACGTAATAGGACTATTGGTTTTTGCTCTAGTTTTTAGGTTCCAAAAATAGCTTTTTCAAGGTATGATTTTAGGGTTTTTTGCTTATACCTCAAAAACAAGTAAAGCTACAAAGACGCTTCAGGAGAAAAAAAATAATGAGTACAAAAGGGCCGACGAAATGGGGTCAATGTCAAAAGTCAAGAACATTAGCAACAAAGTTATTTGCCATTAAAGTTCCTGGCAACCGCATCCCAAAAGCATTGTGATATAGTGAAGAGGAAACAAACAACCGGAAGTGGCTTTCATGTCCCTAGTAACAAGCTAATTTTTTGAAACCACCATAGCAATAGTTAAGCAAAAGACAAAAAATAAAATTCAGAACTTTGTTTACATCACATTTTTATCACAATAAACAATAAAATCAGACTCACACATGTAATTATGGTGAAAACTGGTGAAAGAATTATTCTCTGAACAAATGAATTTCAATTTTATTACAATTGTACTTTGATATGAATATTTTTTCAGTTACCGAGAGGATAAACATGGCAGCATCTACATTTCAATGCGGTCCATGTGCATACAACAACATCAATACTGTAGCAGACAAGTGGTGTACCAGTTGTCAAAAAGGTTTTTGTAAAGACTGTGAGAAGATGCATGAGGCTGCTAAAATTTTGAGGGATCATAAATTTATAGGAATTGAAGACTACCGTAAACTTTCTAGTATTTCTGTTCAAGAAACCTGCGAAGAACACGAAAAGATCCTTGATTCGTACTGTAAAACACACGATGAGCCTCTTTGTTTATCTTGTGCCCTAACTCGGCATAAGTCTTGTGGAGACATTATACCTCTTGAGGATGCAGCGAAAAATGCAAAGTCAACAACTGCTGTTGCCGATTTACAAGAAACCATTTCAGTGGGGTTCAAAAATATCCAAGCCATTATTCAAAATACAACCTCAGAATACCTGGTTGAAGACGAGAAGAAAATAAAAGGAGAAATAAGAGAGGTACGAACAAAAATAGACAAAAAGTTAGATGAGATCGAGCAAAACTTGATTTTAGAGTTAAACTCAAAGCTTGTGTCGTGCAAATCAAAACTAAACGAGGTTTTCAAAATTATGAAACAATCTGAAAACACAATTAAAGATTTGGAAGACAAGACAACTCATCTGAAAAATCTTGCATCTGATTTACAAATTTTCCTGGGAACGCGTAAGATAAACAGAGAGATTCATGAATGCTTAAAATCAACATTGAAACAAAATCTCATTGAAAAATACAAAGTTAAGGTCGAGATTGATCAAATTCTTAGATCTCTTCTGACTGATGTTAGATCATTTGGGAAAATTAAAGTTGAAGTGATAAAGACGCATGTACAAATGTCACAACCAAAGATTGTTCAGGCGCAAACACCTTTGCATTCTGTTATGAAAAGCATAAGTGAAATCGAAGTAAACCTGAAAAAAAGATTTACCGTCAAAAAGAAATCCAAACATATGTGCGTTTCTGGATGTGCAATGTTTCTAACGGCGACCTGTTAATTGCTGACTATAATGGTAAAAATCAGTTAATGATGTACAACCATAATGGAAATCCCTGTCTCTAGTGAACCGTTCGATATAACAGTGATTGACTCACACCGTATAGCAGTATCTTATGGTGGTTACAAACGCGTTGAGATTCTAAATATACATAAAACAAAAATAACAGAAGAAAAGAGCGTAGACTTTGACAACAACACCTGGGGGTTGTCTTACCAAGGGGGGAAACTTTATGTTGTTGTTGACAAACGCGGTATAGTTGTCATTGACATGTCTGGGAAAATTGTAAAAACAATAAACGTTAACGTCTTTTACGTGTGTTTATAACTACTACAACAGACATGATATACTATTCTGATTACATGGGACATACAGTAACATGCTGTGATATGTCTGGTAAGCAAATCTGGAAATTCAAGGACGAATCTATACAGTATCCACTCGGTCTAACTCTTGACAACGACCAGAATGTATTTGTTGTAGGATGTCATTTTGATAGTTTAACTATTATATCCTGTGACGGCAAAACAAGTAAAATATTACTTTCTAAATCTGATGGTTTAGTCCGTCCGCGAGCTATTGACTTTAAGAAAGATACCGGGGATATTTTGATTTGTAATGAATCTGATACAAAAGCCTTTCTATTCAACGCATTCTTATTGGTATAAACAAACCTACTGCGATCGAATCTAATTTTGGATTTTGAACCTTTTTTTTTTAAATTATATTTGATTGGAGAATTAAACTGAAACGAAATAATTCGTTATTAAAATACCATAAAGGGACTCTGCAATAACTTCATTAATAACATATAACAACACGTTTTTTGGTATTTAAACTTCCCTAGATTTACCTGTACCTATAAGAGCATAAAGGACTGGATGTAAGATCAATAATGAACAAATAAAGGGATATGGAGTAAATGTACATATGCCAAAATGCCCACAAATACATCCTGTCAAGCATGATAAAAATATGAAAGTGAATGCAATATATAAGCTAGTGTAGTTTAAGATAGATAAAAATTAGTAAACTTGAATCAAAGTAACTGAGGACCAACCCGAAAGTCTTAGAAAGAAGAATTCAAATGATGATGACATCGGAAAGACCAAGATACAAAGACTTCACATAAATACGGCTTACAGATCAATAGACACACATATACAGATGATCAACACGGACGAATCAGTTGGAAACAATCTTGTATCTAGAAACACTGAAGAAAATCAGTACAAATTATATAAATAGTGATCAGAAAATAAAAAGAAGTCAATCAGCTCTCTTTTCTATGGATTTAGATGTAATGCTTGATGCCTAAATTTAAAAATATAAAAAACAGTTAATCTGGGTAAAGTCTAGAAAAGATAATGTTGTACAAAATATTATTTGGTTTTCTAAGTGGTATCTCTGGTGTTTTTTTTATATTTTAGAATATTTCTTTGCCCCTTTTTTGTACAACACCCAGGATACAATACAAAGTGTTATTTCAATAGCGATTTGAAAATCACAAAAAGTGCATGATACCGGAAAAATAATATTCACGTACGGAACGGCTCTAAATTAATTTCTTGTGATATTTCTTGCAAAAACATGGAGGTAACACGAAAGGATGATTTTTCGACTTCTGATCAATGACGATAGTTATTTAGACTGCGAAGCTGAAGTTTTTTTTAGGACTACAGGTCCCAGGACGTTAAAAAAATCGAAACTGGAATTGTTTTCCATTATGGTCGATACTAATGAAAGAACGGAAGTTTAAAGAGTGCAAAAATACTTTACAAAAATTGCTAGGACATGGAATATGCGTGTCTTTATTTTTCTTTTCTGTGCCACATTCAAGGGTGCGTTTGGTTGGGAAGTTCTGCAAATGTCCTTTCAGTTCCAGTTCAAGCGACCAATCGAACGAAAAGGAGCACAAGAATAATTTTGTCAAAACTATTTATATATTTTTTTTAATTTTAATTGACTATTAAGCATTAATTTTTTTGTTTTCGTTGTCATACATTGAATAATATAACTTTTAAAGACAGTTTATGAAAAAAATTACAACACCAGTTGTTAATCAATAATTTCTCGAAAGACTACTTTTGTCATTTCAAAGGCGATTTGGGTATGAATTCAAACCCCAGAAAAAAATTGTGTGCCATTTAATGTTGTTCGTTTGTATCATTTGCAAAAATCCAGCACATTTTCCCTGCAAAAACTGTTAAAATCGTTTGTTGTATCTCAAAATATTCTTTTGGTCGCCATATTGAATTCTGTCTGCACCACCTTTTTTTTCGGCGCAGATGGAACTGTTCCGAACATTGTTCCATTCTGTTTTATTGTCAGTTCTTGGTGTTCCATTAGTTCAGAGAGCTCCGAACCTTCCAACCGAGCGCCACCCATGACATGTCTTTCTTTCTTTGTTTTTCTGGTAATGACTTTGTCCTTGGATTATTCCTTTTAGACGGGCGGTTCGGTTATCTCTTACCACTGTGGCATTTTACAAGCGATTATTCAATGAATAAATAAACAAGTATACGAAGTAAATCTACATGAGAAAAAAACTCTATCCAAAGCATTTAAAGAATGCGTTCATTGTTGTTTGAAGACGGTAATCAATATAAATTATACTTTGTTTCCAAGGTATTCTATCACTGGTTTGCCATGAAAATTTCATTACGATTGGTTCATTGTCTTATTAAGCCTCTATATGACTGCACTTTCTATTTATATTTATTCTAAATACTAATGGTCCCTTGATGATGGAGATACCATTTACTTAGCAGTACAAAATAGAGTCGATGGATTTCCTATGTTTGGGTTCTAGTGCTGCTGCAGAGGAATTAATTTCCGAAATGGCCATACATTAGAATTATTGCAGTTGGAGTTAACATGTGTGTTATGGTCTCATGTTCATTTACTCCATTTCCTTTCATCAAATATAGACAAGGGCTTACTAATGAGTGCAAAATCGAGGGACTTTTGCCAATTATATTTAGCTACCATTGATATATTTTTCTACCATTGATATATTTTTCTAATTTGTTTTCGCTATTGCATTTTACAAGTGATTATGCAATAAAAAATGAACAATGAGAGGATATTAAGTAAATGTACATGATACTAATTCCCTTTATATTTCTCGTAAGGCAAATCATTGGAACTGAGTTTTCATTGTTGTTTCTTATCTTGAAGTTCTAGAGAGGCCTTCAACAATAAGCTCTGCTCATACCTCATAGGTTGAACACAGCCCCTTCCATGGGTTTAAGTAGCGTTAATTGCTATAGATGTCAGACAACACTACATACTTATATAGTTTCTACAACGAGAATTAAGTTGATTATAAAATTTCTTACACCGAGGTACATAAATTTTGCAAATGTTTAAAAACGAGGCTTTAAACATTTGAAAATTTATTTAACAAGATGTGAGAAATTTCATAATTAACGTGATTAAGTTGTAGAATATGTTTCTCTAATGACATAATGTAAAATACCGACGATTATATTCCGAATAGATTTGGCGGGAAATTTCACGTAAGTTGTTCTCTCACAAGAGACGAGAAATATTTTTATCACATAGGTCAGGCGTTGGTTAAATTTGCTAGAAATTAGAGAATCCGAGATTCAGATTATCGCAAAACATTCAACGAATGATCGAATAACGCAGTAATATTGAGGCCCATATAGAAATTATATTGTTTGGAAATGACGATGTAGACGATAAAATGAATTCAAAAATATTTGACTTAGTTCGTACCTATATCAAACAAACTAAGAGGTTCCAATGACATGCCTGTTCTTCATTTTTACTCTTCTTTTTTTACGTTTAATTAAGTTACTTGTTACAATAATGCTGTTATTTTGTCATGTCTAATTATTTTGTTTTGATTCTTATAATATCTATTTTTTATTTATTTAAAATTTGTAAAAATGTTTAAAGAATTGTTATGTGGTTTCAATTGCTGCTTTGTAAATATGTTTAAGGAGAGGACTATTGATAAGTTGTAATAACTTGTTGTCCAATCATATTGCCTGTGTTTATGCAATAAAATATTATTAAACTAAGTAATTTACGAATTCGCGCAGCGCATGAGTGAATTACAACGTTTTCGATCATATGTTGAATATTTTCGATAATCAGAATACAGGATTAGTTATTGTTTTTATTATATAGATCTTATTCTGTAATATTTGGTAGTTTATTTTAAGATTCATAGCATGAACTATGTTTCCAATGTTAATCCGCTGAGACGATTACTTAACAACGACGTTGACAACGTCTATTGTAATATCACTTCCTAGAGCGAAGTTAATTATTACCTTTTTTTCACTGCGAAATTTCAATCTTTCAACGCAATCTATATAATAAATCTTTTTCTCCCAAGGGTCGTTATTAAACAAAAAAACGCAAAGTTTTTTTTAACAATTTTTGGCCTCCTTTGCCTTAAAAAGACTGGCGCGTAGTTACAACTGTAAGGAAATCCATAAGGAAGAATTGGGGGTATTTTATTCATGAGATAATATTACGTGACAACGCCCCTTTTTGCTGAATTACTTCCCTTTATTAAAGTTTAACTTTGAAAGTAGATCTCAGTTTTCCGGATTATTTTCATACTGTCTCCGTCTTTTTTCTAAAAGTACTCCGTAATGAAAAGTTTTTGTTGTGAGAATTTTGAAACATAGAAATTGTGGCTAAAATCAGTCTGTAGAAGGATTTCCCGTCGCTTGAAAGCTTGGAATTACACATTTTCAATTTAAGTTGGCCGCAAATTTTCAGGGTAAGTTTAAAAGAGACAACTATTTATGAATCTATGCGAGTTGTTTTTCACCGTCATATGCGGAAAAATTTTCTTCATATTTATCTTTGATATGTTTTTTCTGTCAAAGATAGCTTACTCGACAGTTTTACAATAGCTTCTACAGCCAAAATGGCATGATCCCGCTTCGAATTTCAAACTTAATTGGCCGGAAATTTTCATTAGTACTGATAGAAATTTATAGAATAATTTATGTATAGAATAAATGCAAACAATATGCAGAATCATGCTAGATGCGGACAAGTACGTTCTGAAGTGCATTATTAGATGATTTTGCAAAATTTCAATATCTTCCCTGTGCGTTTCTACTGAACATGAGCGACAAGCAACAGTTACAAAATGGCCGCTATGCAAATTAGTAAAGTACCCTGAATCTGCCATTTGCACAACATATAAACAACTACAAGGTACATAGTGAGTCAACTGCGAGATATTTGATGTGAAAAAATATGAGATGTAGGCAATATAAAAATGGGTCGTCAGAGTAACATTCAGAAATAACAAAAAGCCACAGAAGAAGTATGAAAACGTGCCCGTATGAGAAATTCTTTGGAGAAATATAAATATTATATATCTCAAGCACGACAAATGTTTTTACAGCCTAACGAAATTTACCGTTTATTATGCAACTTTGGTATTTATTGTATTTAAAGACTCAAAACTTCACTAGACCTATTCATATGAAATTCCCAGACTTTCAGGTATCGGTTTTGTTAACTGTTATTTTGGATTGTATAGTTTGTATTGCGTGATTTCAAAATTGACGACTTCAAAGCCAAACCACCTGATTGTTCTTGCTCCACTTCCCCATTCAATCACAGTCCTCCTGGACGACCTAGATATTATAGACAATATCACACTACGAGAGGTTTTTTCAAGAGGTCCCAAATTCCGTGAACCCCAGCATATAAACTGGAAGTACAACTTCAAACTTTTGATGGTTGCAGTTAAGGACTATGCGAGGAATTGGGCAGAGAAAGAGAAAGAAGATGTCGAGACGCTGTCCGACTGGATCAGGTCCATTAAGTCGTTAATTGTAAATCGTATCCGGCGATTAGAACATCAATGAAATCCAGAAATCCTAGTATATTTGAAGATCCCCTCGTTAGAAAAACGATGGACAGCCTCCACAAAAATTACGTCATTGTCCCTGCAGACAAAGCTCCTAACAACATACTGTTCGTGTGTAAGAAGCAATATCTTGACTGTTTGGTTAAGGAGATGGGAATTGATAGTACACCAGGAAACCCAACTTATACTCCCACTACACTATCAAGGGAGGAGATTATTGAAAATCACAACCCAGTTTTAACATCCTTTGGCATCAAAGCAGGTGATGAAAACAATCAGTTTCCTTAAATCTACTGGGTCCCTAAACTTCACAAGAACCCATACAAACAGAGATTCATTGCCGGGTCTTCGAGATGCAACACTAAGCCACTTTCTAAGCTCCTTACTTCTTTATTGACCGCAGTCAGAGATGGCCTGAAAAGTTACTGTGATAAAGTCTACTCCACGAGCGGCGTCAATCAGATGTGGATTCTAACAAATTCTGAAAATCTTCTTGAACAGTTATCCTATAGCAGTCTTACACATTGCCACTCTTTATACTACCCTGCCACACAATAAATTGAAAACAATAATTTCTGATTTGATACATCAATGTTTCTGCACTAAAAACGGAGAACGCAGATGCACTTACTTATTAGTTGGGAGAGACAAAACATATTTTGTAAAGAACCACACTGAGGCAAACAAGAAGTACACGGAGAATTACGTAATCAAGATGTTGGAATTTTTAATAGATAATATATTTGTCGAATTTGGAGGTCGCGTTTTTCAACAGACAATCGGGATTCCCATGGGAACTAACTGCGCGCTGCTTTAGCTGATCTCTTTCTTTTCTCGTATGAGGCCAAGTTTTTACAAGGGCTAACAGAGAAAAAAAAACAAAAACATTTAGCCCAGTCCTTTAATTTCAGCTTCCGCTACATAGACGATGTACTTTCCCTTAATAATCCAAAATTCAAGGAATATTTACACCAGATCTATCCCAATGAGTTTGAAATTAAAGAGACTACCGACACACCTACCTTAGCCTCGTACTTAGATCTGTTTATATACATTGATGAAGATGGACATTTGAAATCTAAGCTATATGACAAACGTGATGATTTTAACTTCCTAATTATGAATTTTCCCTTTCTGAGCAGCAATATACCTACCTCTCCAGCCTATGGAGTGTACTCATTACTGTCGCGCATGTAGTTTATACAGCGATTTTTTGAATAGAGGAAAAACACTGTCCCAAAAGTTGCTTAGTCAGGGATTTGTTCAGCCTTTGTTGCTTGCATCCATTCAGAAATTTTATGGCCGTCACCATGATATCATTGACAGATATGACGTGTCTGTGTCCCAAATGAAAACGGACATTTTTAGCTGGATTTCTCGTCTTCACGGATTTGACATAACCGGTTTTGACTCAACCCTGGATTGACTCACTGATAGTGTGACGGGTGCCGCTAGCGGAGCAGGACATGCTTACCCTTCCAGAGCACCTGATGTCACTCACGGTTTTCATGGGAGTTCACACTATGAGTGCCTTATAGTTTTTAATGTCGTCTTTTTATTTCCGTGCATTGTAGCTGTCTCACGTCCTTGTTTTGTCTTTGTTTTTATCTGTTGCCATTTTTGCCATGTCTTTGGATTTTGATTTTTGTAGTCTTCCGTCCCCTTCTTCCTTCGGTATTCTACTGCCGTTGTTTTGTAATACTTTACAATTTACTTATATTTATGAAGAGACCTTTTCCATCACATTCCATCTTAAAAGATATAATGAACACTGGAAAATGAAGAGGAATATATATACAACAAAGAACAACTGTATGCAACTGTATTTGTATGTTCTGTGCATGATTTTACTCTTCATTTTAATTTCTGATGAGTTAATAGTTCTAAGTGTACCTTGTGGATAACCTTCTCAAAACAAATATTCAGCTGTTTGTATTTCAACACCGAGGAACCCCTCTCCTTTGACATTTAGTATCAAAGATGATGTGATGAAAGCAAGAAGAAATAAATGCCATAGACATTCTTATCCTTAAATAATATAACTTAAACTTAATGAATGCTGATGTGACAGTATAAATGTACAGCACTGCGTTATTCGCCTAACAAATAAAAAATATGGCATATTTCCTAATTTGAAGATTTTTTTTTTATTTAAAGGAAATCATTTTTATTCGTCTGTAACCGGACAGCATGATTCTCCTTACAAAATTGACTAATGTCAACTCCGGGATCGAACCCGGGACCTCTAGCACTTCAGTCAGCCACCTAACCGAATGAGCTAAAGCAATATTCCGTTAGCTCAGTCGATTTTACTGGCTATATATCTACTACCTACTACAACGCAGGTAGGCTGTTCTGTCACACTTCCCCCACCTCTAGAGTCATCATACTTGCTATGTATGACTCTCAACACAAATCTCACACAAACCCTGGATAGTTCCTTCTAACCACCGTGGGTTTTTAGCTAGCCGCCAAATGTAACCGGAGAGCATGATTCCCCTTACAAAATTGACCAATGTCAACTCCGGGGATCGCACCCGGGACCTCTAACACTTCAGGTAGCCACCTAACAGAATGAGCTAAAGGAATATTCCATGTCGATTTTTACTGGCTATATATCTACTACCGACTACAACGCAGGTAGGCTGTCCTGTCACACGTCTTTAGACAACTATTAACTAGATTACAATTAAAGAAAAAAAAAATTGTCGACCGCAATGGTCCTGACTTGGTAAAGGCTTTTCAAAAGGAATGGTGGGTTAAACCGGTTTTAAGGCACGCCAAACTTCCCCCTCCATTGGGGTGTTGTCCGGTAGCAAATCGACAAGATTCGCTATTGAAAGGTCGAAGACAGTTAAAAGGAATGGTAACGCCAGTACTATGTGAAAAAAGAATCTGGAATCAGAGTTCGACCGAAACTTAAAAGTTTTTCACGGGAGACTGATATTTTTAAGAACTTTTATTGATCATATGAGATGGAATGTTTTGAAGCCTTGATTCATAAGGCGGACTCGGAAATAACTATGTAGATGAATGAGCCGGGAAGAATGTGTGGTCCGTTTTGATGTAGTAATCATACAAAATTTAGATAATGTAACGAAACTTGGAAGAAAATCAACAAATTTGTCTTACCTGATTGAGCTATGCACCTTTTGGAAATATTAGATAGATTTGCTCAGGTACAATTTTCTGGGTAGTTAAATATAACCGATAATTTCCTCAGGAAGCATTTTTCTGAGGGGTCAAAATTTTCCTGCATCAAGTTTTTCCCGAAACCTATATTTCTTGAATGCTAAGACCCTGAAAAATCATTTTTGAAGAGAACACCATATATCCGTAAGTCCATGTGTATTTTTTTGTGCTATTATCATTTGGAAACACTATTTTTGGTGGTTTTGTGCAAATTTTATTAATTAAAACCTATTTTGGACCTTTTTTGGTAAAGATATCGATTGATTACATCAAGTTTTCCTGTCAATGTTCTCAGATTGTTAGTTCTCATTAATCTGAAGAAATATCACTAATGAAAAGCATAGGTCCGTGATGATATAAGATAGTTTTGTATTAATATGTTGCTTTTTTGGTCAAATTCAAGACATCGTAAATCATGTAAAAACAAGATTCTTAAAATCAGAAAACATCCACAAAGGCCGAAAACTCCATGTTATGGTCAATAGATCTCAAAGCTAATTGAACAGATGCAAGCATAGTATTTTGACAGGAAACATCTATAATGACCGAAAACTACAATCACATGCCACAGTCTAGCAGGGAACTACACATTGGAACTCGG